>JAANSP010001823.1:0-14232 GCA_036850745.1 Homidia socia | reverse complement strand
GAAAGCAGAAATCGCATTATGTTTCTGGATTCAGCAAGTTTACCGAGATTAGTCTCTCGTGTTCCTGTACATCATAATGAAAATATGTGGCATATCTACATAATGTCATTATTATCTGCTTCGCTCTCTCGAAACGACCTGGAAAGTTATTTTTGTGCGAGAGGAAGTGAAAGTGTTGTTGTGCTTAAGTACTGGCATTTTCATCATGAAATAACATCTTGTGTAAATACACATTTTTACTCAGTTCATGACATGTTATTATTACGATTATAATAATATGAGTTGTTGTTTTTGAAATTTTGCATATAATGAACGTATAACAGCACTGGCAGAATTTTTATTCAACGAGTTTTTTAAAATCTAGCTTTCATATCATTGTACTTCCTAAACGTATTGGCGAGAGAGAGAGGAGTTGGCAAATGAATTAGGAAATGTATGTACATGTAAAAAATAAAATGAAGCGAAGGTATTGTAATTCAAGTAGGATTTTCGAACGGGGAAAGTATTGTTGGTTGTTGACTGCTATTGCATTGTTGTGAAAAACTATGAAATTCTCAGGTTCAACTCTATGTTGTTGGATAAAAATGGATTGATTTAAGTGAGTAAAATGCCGAATATATTAAAATGATAGTTTCTGAGGATATGTAAGAAGCAGAGATGTCAAGCTTTCGACTCCTACTGACTGCAATTTTCTACAGGACAAAGTAACACACAAAATGGAGGATATAAATTATTTTCCTTTGATGTCGATTTATGTAGAGGGAGTATGATTAAATGTCTTTCGTACAGAGCTATTTTTGATGATAAGTTAGCTTACAATGTACCAGTTATGGAGATAAATAAACTTTTTTTAACCCACAGTCAACAATAATTGTGAAACTATTTTGAACAAAAAAACTAAATTGAAACATTCTCAAATCATTGGTTCTAAAGCTAATGCGAAAAATTTGCAGCGAGCTCCTTAATCCGGTTTGAATGAATGAATGACGGTAGCAACAGAAAATCATCATAAACCATCATTTCACTCTTTCTTTCCATATCTGAGGAAGGGCACAAGATTGTGACTGTACACACAGAATATATTGTAATTCTACTCAATCCTTCATATCATTATTATTAAATATATAAATAATGTACGTAGCCATATTTTTCCGTGGCAAGCTTGCGTGTTTGCATACAAGTTTTTCGTTTGTTTGTGTATACAAATGAAAAAGCTTTTCAGCATGCTAACTCCTGACGTGTGCATGTAATTTCTTTTGTCAGTGTCAACAACTCACTTTAAATGAAAAAGCTTTTCAGCATGTTAACTCCTGACGTGTGCATGTAATTTCTTTTGTCAGTGTCAACAACTCACTTTTTATGTACGTGCTCTCAGACAGGGGAGAAAATTTGAAAGATGGAGGGGGATGCATTACATCATATTTAACTTAACATGTTTTATCCCTATATCATATCAAGCCAAGAATGGCAAAGACATACGCAATAATTTATAATGGAAATGGAGAAATCGACATCCATCTTGATATAGTAGTCTAGTAATGGAGTATTACATGAGAAAAGAGAATGAAATCAAGGAGTGAAAAATTGCACCCACATCAACCCTAACAGCAGCGCATATACTAGTCAGAGCCAGATTCAGCCCAGCTTATATTATTATTTATGGAGACGGCGCACATATATACACTCTCACTGAGATTTTGTCCTTTTAAACAAACTTAGGACAATATGAGGAGAGACGTTTCGTAATGGGGAATTTGTAACCCCGACGTTATTACAACATTCGAGATGAATTTCAAACAGGGACGCGCACATGACGTTGATGTGATATTCTCCTAAAATCCATCGTCGTTTTTTAGCTCACTCACATCATGATATTACTTGCTAATATATTATTTGCCGTACTTACATTGCTGAAGATTTGTACATTCCCATCTCAGTATAATGCTGGGTAGGTATGTATACACGAATTTATATAACATTTATAAAAAAAATATAGACTAGTATTTTATGCTTGTTCTTTTTTGTAACAGTAGTAGTAGTGGTGTTTACAGCGTGAAATGAATGTATTTAGCTGGCAAGCAAGTAATAGCGAGTACCTACATGGAACAAGTGTAATTTCCTGAAAATACTTGCTTTCTACATTATGGTGTGATGTTGGAGCCCTCATCATCTTCACAGTCATCACCATCAACTTGTGCTCTTTTTACTTGCATGTTTCCACACCACCACACCAAGTGCTACTACTCCACCGCTACTTCTTCTAGCTTTTTTGTATTCCTTTATATGGCAAAGAAACTCAAACTTCTTGATAGTTTATGGGATTGCAAAGAAAATAAGTCTGGTCCCTGTGCAGCCTGTGTGAAAGTAGTAGTCGTAGCTTCAGTAGCAGCAGCGTCGCTTGCTTGGTTGGATGAGTAATGGGAGAGAGGTTGAGGAAATGATGGTCGTTTTTGAGCTAGAGTAATGAGACTCATTACCGCGACTACTACTATTACTCTAGAACTAACTGGAAAGCTCTTTATAAGAATCTTTTTTAGTGTATCATATAATATGAGCCCCTCTCCTCTCCTGTCTTCTTTCCTCCTCACAAACACATGCCAGCACACACAAGTATTCTTGCAACATGTAGCTAACCAAAACTACATACTTTCTTGCTTATGAACAAGCTAAAAAAATAATATATTTGGCGAATTTATAAAAGTCGTAATGAAATTTAGAACACTTTCCTCTCTGCTGCCCTATTCTTTTCACAGCAATCTTGTGTAGTAGTGTTTGTACATTGTCACTATTTTCATCCATAGTCTTTTAAGGAAATCTAAGCATTTAATAGATAGTTATAAAGAGAGTGAGAGAGATTGGATGGATAGGTACGTTATAAGACTTCTTTTCTATCAAAAAAATCTAAACGAAGCAGGAAAAAAGCTCTGTTGAAGTTTTGCACAATTTTCCAGTGTCAGAGAGCCAGAATTATATTAGAGTAAGCCTTTCTTTCTCCATTGGAGTCATTTTTTCTCTTGAGAATGGGCCTTCTATTACTTTACTGCTGTTGTTGATGCTGGTGGTTTAGTAAAAGAAAGAAGGGGAAAATCAGTCAAACATAAAGTTTGAAAAAATGTTTTTTTTTGCTGTGCTGTTGTGTCCATTAACCATAAGTGTATTTATAAACTAAAGAGATTTCATCATCATCAGTATCATCGTGGTGGTGGTCATGATGAATATCATCTTTTCAAAATTTATGTCACGTCCTTTGATCTTACAACATAAGGAGCAATACCCTGACATTAAGTAGAAAATACATTTGTTTGCAAAGGGCAATTATCCCTGAACCTTAAATCATTTTAATATCGTTCCATCATCGTTTATTATTACATAACAGGGAGTGCTAGTCTACAAGGAGTAGTTGTTGTAGTTGCTGTATTGAATAAATCTTGATACTTTTTTAATGCTATTATTATTTGAACCTTAAATCATTTTAATATCGTTCCATCATCGTTTATTATTACATAACTGGGAGTGCTAGTCTACAAGGAGTAGTTGTTGTAGTTGCTGTATTGAATAAATCTTGATACATTTTTAATGCTATTATTATTATTTGTTGTAATGGTGAGGGTAACTCTGTTTTTTATCTGTTATGACCTCAAATGGCCAACATCACAGGGAAAGGACTGTAGACATTTATAAAGTAATCTTGTTCACATTACTACAATCGTCGATTCGTATCACTTAATATAAAAAGAACGAAGAAAAAACTCACAAGGGTGTATTTACTATAATATCGACATTATGGGAGATGTTACCAAAAACTACAGTAATTTCATGATGGCATTTAGCTGTTGAATATAGCTTAAAAAAATCATGCCAAAACCTGGTACTTAAGTATAGGAGCATAAAAACGAAAATGAGAGGTGTTTAGTGTGGTCGAAGTTGGGAAATGTGTACATGAGACGGGTTAAGTGAAATTAACAAAAAATGAATAATGATAGCACAAAATAATTTTTTATGCTAATTCAATTTTAAACTATTAAATGGAAATTAAAAAAGTGAAGAAACGAAGCACGATTTATTTATTTACTCAAACGCAAATACTCAGATACTGATTTTTTAAACACTTTGATAAAACTTACTCGATATATTATGAATATTCAAATATGAGCTTCATTGAGAAATGACTAGATAAAGCAAATAAATCTTACATGAACATGTCGATATAAATAAGTAAGCAAATAATAGCAGTAATAATAATTGCTTAAAACTAAATAAAAGATGCGGTATTGGCGTACTTTGTCGAAATAATAATTTCTATATTTTAAGAAGAAAAAAAACAATAATTGTTTTCCAGAAAACAGACACCGAAGCAAAAACTTAGTTCTTCTCAAAAAATAATTAATTAAATCGTTGAGGTTCTCAT
This sequence comes from Homidia socia, assembly GCA_036850745.1. NCBI lineage: Eukaryota > Metazoa > Arthropoda > Collembola > Entomobryomorpha > Entomobryidae > Homidia > Homidia socia. The sequence goes on along the minus strand of JAANSP010001823.1, from coordinate 9,824 downwards.
ATGATCTTGCATTAATTCAATTTTGAATATTAAGAGAGGGGGATTTTTTACTTGAAAAATTGGCAGGCTTAAACATTTTAGGCGTATTGTTGAAAACATATCTTAACTACTCAATCGTAAGATTTACCAGTATCGAATTAAAATTTATTCGTCGTCATTTTCATTATCTTCATCACTCAAATCTGTTGGAAACAAAGTTATTATTTTCTTGTCGTCCCTTCTCTGGTTACAGCATCTCTCCTTCAAAATCAACAAGCCCATATTTTCTAGCTCGAAGTAAAATTCCTACAACTTTGTTTGAAATAACGGTGTAGGTCTGGAAAAGTTCACCAAAAGTCACAATATACGAACCGTCACTCTTTTCTATTCCGATTTGTCGAATGACACTGCACAACTCTATGATTTCTTTGCTGATATGATTGTGTGCTTTGATGCCTCTCATCTCAGTTTTGGATCCTTCTGGGGGTCTTCCGTACCTGGAATTTTGAGAAAACAAAAGCTTATTATTATTACACAAATAAATCCTGTGTTTTCATATTATCTCACTAAAGTGCACAACAGTGAAATAAGTAGATTTATCTTCTTACCTGGGATCATCCTTGCTTAACCCAGCACTCGTCGTCACTTGTCCCCCATCCTCCTCACTGCCTCGACTGCTCCCTTTCTTATACGATGATGAGAACGGGTTCTTCTTCTGGTACTCTTGGTTCTTTTCAACTTGTTTCTGAAACAGATTCATTCTGTCGGACAGTTTATCGTTGCCGATAATTTTAACAACTTCCTTCTTCTCTGCCATCCTGTTTCTGACAGATTTCCGCAGGTAGTAAAGGTACAAAAACTTACGCACAAAGTACAATATATGTATAAACTAAAGCAGATTAGTGAAACGTTACAAAGAAATAGTTGGGTATAATATACAAACTGTTGTAAATGTAAGTCTCTTTTGTTTTCATCAAAACTTCAAGAGAAGTCATCGATGATAATACTTTGCAAAGGATAGTGAAATAAAGTAGAGTTTTAACAAAGGAATTTCGTTCAATTGTTTGAAAATAAATAAAAGCTTAATATTGTATGCTAACCTCCAGTATTGCCACTGCAATTGGCAAACAATAATAAACTTTGATACGCGTAATTCTTTACACTTTTTTGTACCAATAATACTGCTTTCATAATTTGGTCGGGCTACGTGCAAATGTTTACATGTAAGTAGGCAGGTAATATTTATAAGCAATTTATATAATAACTGGTTCATATGTGAACATGTAAGCTTGACTGTAAATATCTCTATTTCATAGTACCTTATTTATAATATATTATTACATGTAAACATTTTGTTGGCACATAATAGTACAGAATTTTATCAAAACGGAGATCTATTTTGTATTAAATAGTAGAAGAATATGGTACACATACAGCAAATGGTACGTTGATGATAATGCCACTTGAACCAGACCAGAAGACCAAAACTCGCTTCGTTTCATAAAGAATTAGTTGTAGTATACAAGATTAGATCACGTCCCACGTGAATTTCCATGTGCATATAAGAACCACAAAATCTTGTGGCCTTGCTTGTAGTATTTACGCGTTCAGCTGCTCTCTTAATTTTTTTGTGCATTGACTTGTGGCGCATTTCAATACGATCATAGCAGATTTAAATATATTGAATACAACAAACTCATGGTGCAATGGGTGCAATAGTAATTTGTATACCTAATTGTAAGCATACATATATTCATACAGTATACCTCTAGTTCTGTTTTAAAATGGCTTATTTTGTTAAAAAATGTTGATTTTAAAATGCATTTAAACTAATCCATATATTTCTGCACCAACCACAACTGCAAACCATTTATCAAAAACACTATATTTTGGTCTAGAGTTTTCGATATGGATTGCGCATTTTGGAAAGTTACCTACACCTTATTATTATTACTACTACTACATGACGCGTATTTCGAAAACCTAGTGTTGCGTGGAGGATAGTAATCAAATGTAATATCACGTAACAGCATTTCTGTGTGAAGCATCATCGACACTCTCATCTAGAAAGTGATTTCTATCGAATAAAACGTATATGAAATTGAAACATTGCATTGACTATAAGATAAATCTCTGTTTTCCATGAAGATGAAAAACACAAACGTTGTTCTGTTACTCTATAGTCGTATTCCGTATATCAAGAGAAACGGATAGCATATTATTACATTGTATTTAGGTTGTGCTAAAGCAGAAAGAAGGGAAGTTGCACCATCTGGGCTTTTGAAAAAGTACGAGAAAGAGCTACTCTCAAACTACACTCTGCAACCGTGTTTGGTGCCTTATGTTAAGATTTTGAGGCGCTGGAGGGAGCTTACTTCCACCATGGAGTTCTATGGACGTATCTGCACCAAAACAATTCAATTTGATCCTTAATTATTCTGTGTGATTTTTTTATATAAAATTATCAACATATTTCCCCATTCTTTAGAAAAGAAGTCTACTAACTATCGAGTTTATGTGGCGCAATTTTCTGGATCTTATGTTACTTTCAATTAAACGTTATAAAGTCCTTTTTTATGAGTTTTTAGTGTTCATAGGTGATTGAAACGGAGAGTTATTAATGCTTGCCCAATTGTACATCCGTCAGCGCTGCTCATTAATATTGTCTTTTCATTGAGGTCATCGTCATTTCTTCACTCGAGCGATTAAGTAAATGTAAAAAAATGCAGTCAATACGTTTCAAGATGACTTGCCATAAAGACTTCCATTTTCTTTCAATTTCGTTCTTTTATTACCTATTCTTTTCCCATAGGTAGCTTGTTGTAGGTACTAAAGTTTCAAAGAGACTGAATGAGAGAGTGTGAATCCATTAAAAATACGTGTGCACGTTTCTAACCTCTACCCATTATGAGCAACATATAAAATGCATGCCACCATCACCACCCACCCAACACCAATATCATCATAAAGTAGTCGTTAAAGTTGCAAAGCGGCTGTATGTTTTTAACTAGAGAATATATTAAACTTATCAACGTTCTGCTCTTTATATGTAAGCAGTTCAACTGCTACCGGATTCCATTTCCACAGGAGTACCATTATTGTTAAGTACGGATTTTTAGGTTTTTTATCGAAATGCATAAAAAGAACGTTGCTCTGTCATCATTATAACTGTAGGATAAAAGCTCCATAAAATGCGGCTAAATTAAGACCAAAGCATTGCATTAAAACACTCTCAAGGATGCACCGAAATTACTCTGTCTGGAGGAGAGAGCGAGGAGGCATCTTTTTTCGAAACTAAGTGCAAGCTACTGTAGTGCTCCTTTACACAAGCTTGATTGAGAAAAGGATGAATTTTTCTCAATGGTACTCTTATCATTTGCCGACAGGTGACTGGGTGACAAGAGCTTTTAATGTGATTTTTGTGCGTGAATGCAAGCGAAAAAAAGAAATTAAGATTAATGGCATGTCGATGTTCTTTCATCGTATTTTTTCTTTCGAAGGAGGAGGGTCGTTGTGCTGAAGTGGTATTCTTATGTTCATCTCTTAAAACACTGGAACAGGTATAATATATACCTTTAAGGTAACATGACATCGACATCCATCCATGCATCTTGAGAACCAAAATATATAATGGGTTTTATACGGGATCAAATAGATATCCTGCCCACATTAAATTAACGGCAAGACATGTGAACTCGCATAAAACTAAAAAGTGCCGCTAGCTCACTCGAACAACATATTATATTTCTTATTATATTTGTGACACTGCACAGCAACTCTGCTATTGCGCATATATTTGCTAAGAATTGCAAGATTTAATTATTCACAATCTGGAAAGAAAAGTGATATTTTTTTTCTCCTACATGCGCATTGCATATAGGCACACTCAATTTACAAAAAAATATGCACAACAATATTTTGTTGAGTTTGAAGCTCAACTTTCACGAAGACTTTTTCTCAGGTTTTTTGAAGAGTGGCATTATCTAATTTTCCATCCCTTTTCCTCATCACTCTCTTCTCTTTTGATATATTACAAAATACAAGGGAAAATGCAAAAAAATAAAAGCTGAAAAATAAAAAGACTTTCTCGTTCCCGTTGATTTTTCTTCTTCTCTGTCCTCTCTCGTCATCATCATTGTCATTGTTGTTGAATGAGAATTGAGAAAATCCCATCAATGAGCCAGATCTTTCTTTTTGGGGCTACCATTCTTTTCTTCTTTTGGTCTTTTTTCGTCCTCTCTCTCTCTCTCTTCACATTTGTATTGCTTTTTTAAATATATACATACATACATCCCAATACACCACCTCCATTTACCGTTCGGGTAAATACACAAAATGAGTAAGAAACAGGAAAAATAGAAGAAAAAAGGTATTGGGAAAAATGGTTCGGCACGACGGAGCGGCGGTGATGGTGCCGTAGCAGCGTCAACATATAATGCTGCTTAAGCGTATCATTTTTTATGGCTTTGTTATTCATTCATGCTTGGTGATTCTTGACTGTTTTCTCTTCCTTGCTTTCTGATTTTAGTTGAGAATACAGAAAGACGCTTTAAAGCAGTTTTTTTTTTACTTTTTTTCCCTTTCTCTCTTCCACTGTCTCGTTCAGGAAACCCATTTCAATTTCCTTTCAGTAGCACCACCACTACTGCTATCATCACTTTCTTTCTCTCCTATATTTTTTCCATCCTCTTTGCCTAAAATGAGTTAGGCTTCATAAATGATCTTGTTCACAGTGTGATGATGATGATGATGATTATGTGGTTGACGAAACGAAACGATGAGAATAGAGCGGTATATTCACGTAAAGCATAATATGCATATAGTAGAGTATAAAAGTACATTTGCAAGCATCCTTTTAAAATAAGCAAACGACGATACTCTCTCAAGGACAACACAAGCCGCTGCTATCTTGCTTTCTTTTCTTCATTTTCAAAGAAGAAAAAACTAATCATACGGGTAAGCTGATTCAAAACTTCTTCTCTGCTCGCTTCCACCTGAATCCTTACAGGTGAGATTTCAGTAGCAGTTGAAAAAAAGAATTTCTAGTGATAATAAAATATTTTGCCATTTTTGGATCCAAAAAATTATTGCCTCTTTCCTAAACACGCACAAATACATAAAACTCACAGGCATATAAGAACATAAGATACATTTTATAAATATCACTTTTTATACATATTATGCCCAAGTAAAATACCACAATTCAGTATATTACATTATATAAAATGAGTGGCATTATTATTATTATTATGCTCGGATCTACATTCATTTTTGTCAGCAGCGTAAAAGGATGATGTTCCCCATTCAATTTATTCCTTTCCCATCAAATATCCATCCGGTTTTCCTAGTATCATTACATATCATGTTTATTGAGGAAAGCTGTTTGCAGCCCATTGAACTCCACATCCTATTTACATTTGAGTGCGCCAACATGATGAAATAAAAATATAGGTATGCTCTTCACTTCATTTACTGTATAAACAGCATACGTATTGCGTACTTGACTGTGCTATGCTCATCAAAAAAACTTCACAACAAAGACGACAATGACGCCTGCTTTGAAATTCAAAAAGAAAAATGGGAATTGGAAATTTCCATAGCCTTCCTTCCCTCCGCAAAAAATACTTTATCCATGTAACTACATATACTATTATACAGTATTCCAGGTAAAGTATTGTATGCATCTATAAGCATAGCATAATAATAATAATACGTAACGTATAAATTATGAATAGTATACTTGACTGGACGACATAATGGATATTAAAAATACTCATCTTTTCATAACGTTATCTGTATACCTAGGAGTGTGCTTAGCGCTCGTACATGCACTCCACCAAATAAATGGTCTCTCTCTCATCTTCAAGAGACCTGTGCTTGTATTTACGACTGTGCTTTTTCGCTCTGCACTAGGTATATCATGTTGGTTGATGATCTTTTGAACTATTTTGAAAGCTCTTCTCCTCATATCCTTTTCCTTCACATTATTATTATTGTTATTATTATCTTGTGTTGTGTTTGTTGCATTTAGTAGTTGTAGTATTAGATGAATTACTCTTTTTAATAGCCCAATATCCATTAGTATGATCAGTACTTGTTGGTGCGCACCAGATAAAAAAGTTGCGTTTTCAATAAACTCTCTCTCACTCAGCATATGCGTTCCTCTTTTAAGAGAGGAAGAAAGGGTGAAAGTCAAAGGCAGTCAAAAAGTCGACAGTTTTTTTCTCTTTTTCTTTCTCTCTCTCTCTGAGGAAAACAGGGTACATATTACGTCGATCAGTAAAGAATTTCTGATGAAAGCGGCTTTTGTTCTTTTCTTTCTTGCGTCTCTAATGCTTTCTGCCTTTTCACAACAACTCAACAATTCTGAAATGGTGTCGTTTCTCATATATCTACACACAAGAAAATGGCATGTATTAAAGATTTATGTATTATATGGCTGCGTTGAAGTGGGGGTAGTTTGTTGTTCTGTCTGGCTGTTCCACAAGGTATTAGATGCATGTACATTTTTTATCAACAAGAAGAAAGAAAGAAACAACAGCAAAAAATGAAAACTTAATGATATATTTCGCATGTATATATTTTCTATACATTTGTGCCTAACCAAGTACTTGAGTAGGCGTTTCCAACATGAAGTAGTAGTAGTGTTGCTGCTGAATCCTCTACTGATAATATCAGCATATCTTGCGAATTTGAAAAGGGGCAGAAAAGAAAAGACAAAGTCATCACAATACTCGTAAATGTACATAGGGAATATGATTTTTTGGAGGTTTTCTTTTCATCTTTTTTCTTCTCTCTTTTCCTCTTTATTTCCCAGGATGATGATGATGACTACGACGAAAAAGATGACACAGTATGATAACACACTATTGCTGTGTTGTATTATAGTTTCTGCTAAAAAGGATTGTAATAAAAAGTTTCCTTGAGTAGATTGCTATTTCCCAGCCTTTAAAAGGGATTTATGATGGCTCTTCAAGATTTTTTGATAGGCAAAAGAAGAGGAGCAAGCCATCATAATATTATGTACTGCTGAAATATATACATAAAATATATACCTACAAGCCAGCATAATAATATACACAGATGAATACAATGATGCAAAAGGCAGAGGAAAAGAGCAATAGCACTACACCGACCACTACTACATATTATTATTACTAAGCATAAAGTAGAGAAAAGGGAAGCCTGTCTGAAACAGAAATTCTGTTTAACTGTGAAAACGCCAAACTGTCATTATATCCACACTTATGCTTTTGACCCTTTCGTGGAAATGGGTTTTATGTCGGCCACTACTCCCTAAAGTAATACACGACAACAGAAAGAAAGAGAGAGAATGGAAAAAAGGAAAAAAAGTTGGATGCGTGTTTCGTTGAAAATTCTAAATGTACATGAAATGTGTATGATTATTATTATGATTGTTATGGATGTGGTGTGCTGCTGGTGGTGCGCTGGTCTGGTGCGGTAGTGTGATGCGTCTGTCTGTGGACGACCATCAAACTTCATTCATCTAAAAAGACTAGAATATTATTGTGTATAAAGAAACTGACTCTGCGTTTTTTCCCTTTTCTTATTATTTCTCCGTTCTTTTTCATCATTTTCTCCTCTCCTTTGCAAACGTTTCTAATGTTTTTCAAAATGGATGATAGACTACTACCACTGATGAAAAGAGATGGACAGAGTGATAGCAAAGAAAATTGGTTATGACGACAATCATACCATATTGTATATACTTATCATAAAAGCATCTATAAGATATTCTTTTTACTCTTACATATGGTGCAATAGTAACACTTGGTAAATAAAAATAAAACAGTGCAGGAAAATCGATAAAAAAAGTTAACAAGAGATGTACACAAGAACATATATTTTCGAAAAAGGAAAGATGTACACGTACGTGTAGATAAAAAAGAAATGTGTGGGGAAATAACTGATATATGTTTCAGTGGGAAAAAGTTTGTTTTTGTTTGTTTGTTATTATTATGTATGCGGTCATGAAATTTCATGTTTTTTGATAATACACACAGATGTCAAGCTACAAACGATTTATTTGCATACTTTGCTTTGCACACATAATATTTTTCCCCTGGAATACGTACGACAGAACATGTACATACCGTAATAATAGTGCTCATAATATTATTATTATCATCATATCGATACAAAAACTATTCGTTACGGTCTTGAAAAAGTTGAAAAGTATAAATTCTTTTTTATGTAGAGGAGTGGAGGTAATAGTTCTTCCATAATGTTTTTCTTCGGCAAGTTCACAAATCAAAGCAAACTATGTCCATATATTCAAGTTATTGCTACTTGTAGGGAAAATGCGGCTTTTACTATTTGACCAGAAACACATTTGGAGAAAGTCATGAAATTTCATGTGAACAAGAGAGCATTTGATGGCAGTACTTCTCAAAAATATACACCGAAACAAGAAAGGATGCACTTTTTCGTTTCGCCGCGATGATGCCAGTGCATGCACCGCTGAAGAAGAAACGAAGAAAAAGTATAAAAAAGTGTCGGGGAACTGCCAAGTATTTGTAAACCGAAATGTGGCATTTATTGCCTACTGAGAAAAAAGAGGACCATATGTGTAGCGGATACATAAAAGTAAAGTTTACAAGGCATTTTTCTCTCTTCCCTTCTATAAGTATGTTTATGACGTTCTTGTGAAAGTCCCGAGTTTCATTTGACATACTCTCGAAGGAATTGTCAAAAATATAGCACTCCAAAATATATTTGTATGCTCGTCAAAAAGGAACTTTTTTTTATTGGAGGGGAGAGTTATTTGATGAACTAACAGAAGCTTTAGCGTAGCTACACTAGTGCATAATATGCATCAAAACCACAAAACCTGATCAAGTTATCAAGGAAAAAATTGAGTGAAAACACTTAGGGAGGATGGTGGGTGGTAGTAGTTTTTGGAACATTTTTAGCTGGAAAAAATCAAAAGAAAACAAAATTGATTTGATTTTGGTTCTAAGAAATCACGAAAGCTTAAAAAGATGCTGTAAATTTTAACCGGTTGAATCAAGCAACGTTTTGTGCTGCCCTTTTTCTGGGAAAAGAAAACAAACTTTATTTTCGCATTTTATAACTGTGGAGCCTTACGTAGAGAGGAAAAATTATTACGTATAAATCAAGAGTTTTAAAGCTTTAAAAGATTTATTTGGACCAACAAGATGCAACAATATTAGTTAACAAAATATTGCTATCCGTTCTTCAAAGATTATTACAGAAAGACTTTTGCGAAACCAGCTTGTTTGCGGGTGGCTTTTTAGATGCAATATACAAATCCCGATTACGAGCAATGTTTGACTGCAAATGTTGACCCATCTTAAACACGGAATTGTTTTACAAATATTTTGTCGCGCCAAACTTCAACATTGCTTCAATTGGTCATATTTATGAACTTGCATCGTCAATAATTGTCTTCATGAAATTACTCATTTATATAAATATAAATCAAGAGTCATATTCCAATAAAGAGCCCATTAAAATTCAACTTGATCATTTCAAGTCCTATTCTTCTCATTATTCCTTTTCCAAAAAAACTGAATTGAAAATGTCTACATATGAAACACTCTGCCCCGCTACGTGTCTCCGTCATACACAAGAACAAAATATTGAATAGCAAATAGAAAAAAACGGCAAGTATTTACATCAATTAAAAACGTTAAGAATGACTGACAGGGAAAAGAAAGTGGAAAAGTCGAAAGGTAAAAACAATGTAATGCACAACAAGAGTATTTGTATTCACGTGTGGCTCTAGGTGGAAAATCGGTTTAGGAAAAAAGCAACAGCAGAAAAAAACCTTTCTTCCAGACAGCAAGCAAGCAACATGGCCA
>JAANSP010001822.1:0-14233 GCA_036850745.1 Homidia socia | reverse complement strand
ATATATCCGTGTGCAGTTTTGCAACAACTCATTCATTGTACATGCATTGGTGTAGTATTACATAGTTGACAGTAAGTGATACACATCAACTCGGGATTACATGTCTTATTGTAGTATAATATTGTTTCTCCACACACATACACGTACTTGGAGGGTCCATACTGGGAATGGAGTGCGGATAGAGCGGAAAAGAGATATAGACAGGCTCTAGCAAGTTACCAACTAAATTTGCTTGCTTGTATTTTACGTACTGGTGAATCGAATGCAAAGTCCATGAACACGTCTACACGGCCAGCAGCACTCCATATCCTCCGAGAGAAAAGTCCAACAAAAAAGGGCACTTTACGAGAATGTGAAGATGTACAGTATATTTGGTTACTTTGAAGATGTAAAGTTCATTATAAAGCCTGTACTTTCCTACTACCACTGGCTTCCTGCCTTTCCCCATTATAAAAACTTACAAATAGGAGGTTTTGCAACAAGAGCACAAGCAACCACCATCGCTGCGTAAATTGGAAAATTCGGATTCTGACAAGTGTGATCCCTTCTTGCTATCCACACTGCCACACCATCACAACTACCACCACCACTACTACCCTTTTACTATATTAGGTATATACTTTATTATATGACCATGGTTTTCAACTCAATGAATTAGAAAACGTTTATATAAGCAGGGAAAAACTAGGTATATGTGCTTATATAAAATATAATAAAAACAAAAAAGTTTGAAAGCTTTTGTCTGCTCTGTCGGTTTTCTAATACATTACTTTGTCGATTTCACACCCTTTTTACGCTCTCCATCTTGACAGAAGTCTCTTTTCTCCTTTTACCCTATCGTAAACTCGGTTCGTTACTTGACAAGATGCTCGTTGGAACGTGGAAATGCTATTTTAACAATATATTTATGTATATAAATACCACATACCTACATACGTGGCACATATAACAATGTAAAGAATTCTTCATTCTTTACAATTTACCAAAAAGTTGTAATAGTAGGAGGATGAATGAAAAGCATGATTTTTTTGTTGCTTCTGTTGTATATTTTTATTTGAGTTACACTTATCTACAATACTTAAAGTATATAATGTTTCGTACTATAGATAAAATGTAGTACAGAATAATATAAATGTACACTGTTATATATTATATTTAGTTTTATTTTATTTTTGCTCACTTGTTTTTCCGTAAACATTCCCTCCAATATTCCAATTCGCCAGAGCAAAGCCTCTTCTTCACTTGTCCATCCTCCTTCCCTTGTTTCCTTTCATCGGTAATCCCTTTTCAATTTGTTGGGAGTGTGCAGAGGATTTGTGAATTTGCAAAGCTTTACGTAGTAATTTGAGCTTTTATTTATTTCAAGAGAACAGCATTAGCTACATGCAGTGCTACATTATACAGTGAAAGCAAGCACTGTTTTTCACGCATCAGCAATGAATTATTGCCATAAATTGTTGCGCTTTGTTGAGCATTTCACGGAGAAAAGTAAACACTTTTTTTGCATTTTCGTCGAAATTTTTAATGCTACAGTGAAATAAATGCATGATAATAAGTTTTCCAGCACTGCAAGCTCTACTACGCCGCCGTATTAGGAGGAATAAGGATTTTTCTGATCTATGATGCGATTCATTTCCTGGAAAAAATGTCACTGGGGTAAAGTGAGACATTGGAAAAAATCAATTTTCACGAAATTTCTTTTAATAGTTTCAACAGTTTTCATGTCTTTCTTGCAATTACAGATGCTATAATGAAAGAAGGTCTTTTATATTCTTTGTTACTATTTACTTCAGCAAAAAATAGGACATGTATGATTCATTGCTACCTAAACATATGTGCCTTTTTGTACACCAAAGTAAAAGTCATATCGCCTTATTCGCCTTGCTCTCATTCATTCTATTCATGTATGTAATTGACAATGTGTGATATCATTATAATGGCTAAAAGATGAATAGGTTAAATGTAAGATGCAACAATAAGCACACGCACTTTTACGTCCATGTTTGCTTCTTCGCTCATTGATTGCTATTGCAGAAGATCAGATATATTTTACCAACTGTAATTGAAAGTCGTCTACAATCAGAGAAAAATCACCATTGATTTTTTTCAAGTACTTTTATACAGGGCAACAGCAACGTCAGTGTCAGCTATCATAATACACTTTAAATATTAACAAAGCCGATTCACTTCCCTGCCAGCAGTAGTGCCATAAAAGTCAAATGATATTATTGAAAACGGTTTGTATTGAGCTGTGAGGTTGACGTATCACAATAGCATGCATAGCAGGATAGCAAACAAGAGCACACAAAAAGGTGTGTTGGAATGGACCACCCCGAATTGTTTCATATTTTGTACACACGTAAAGGTGTAGATTTCCCATGTTTACTAGTTGGTAGGTAAAACTCTGCTCTGCTGGATAATGAGCTTTTTTTCAAAGCAAACTTAAAGCTTGTCAGTTAGCATCATCATCATTATTAGCAAAAGAAGTGCTCCAGCTTCCTTACCATAATATCTCCTTTTATACATGTATCTTACTTTCTCATTGTATCAAGATAATAAATTGTAGTAGCAATTGTTAGGCTGCCTTTGTTGTTCCTCTGCTGCTGGCTTGTTATTGATTAGATTGAGACATCTTTCATAAAATGTGTGGTAGTACGTACCTAATGCTGGCCAACTCAATTTTCAAGCATCTTCTTCCGTTATCTATTTTTATTATTGCTTTTCCTTATAAACATACATATTAACAACTTTTTTCATTTCTCCCGAAAAAACTTTGCCCACGTTTTAATTTGAATGTATTTACCATTCTTTCAAAGACGCAATTTTGTTTCCAGCACATGACAAAATCTATTCAGCAAGGGACGTACGTACTTTATGTTCTTAGAAAAATGAAAAACGCCTGCATCTATTAGTTTTCTTTCTTTCGTTCTCAACTTTTTGAATTATTTATATATGGATGTTGCTTATTGAAATCATCTACCCTAAAAAACTTTGCCCACGTTTTAATTTGAATGTATTTACCATTTTTTTCAAAAACGCAATTTTGTTTCCAGCACATGACAAAATCTATTCAACAAGGGACGTAAGTACTTTATATTCTTAGAAAAATGAAAAACGCCTGCATCTATTAGTTTTCTTTCTTTCGTTCTCAACTTTTTGAATTATTTATATATGGATGTTGCTTATTGAAATCATCTACCCGCAAACCCACCACAACCGGGTTGAAAGTTGAAAAAAGATTAAAAAGAAGTTGGCATCATCTCTCGTCTGTAGCATAATATTGTTAAACTTATATAGTAATAATATTGTCATACGCTTGCTCTTTATCTTCTGATCTCTCATTCATTTTTTTTCTCTTTTTTCCGAAAAAAACTGCAGATGTTATTTTCAAACTAGGGATGAAGATGTTTCACTTGTAGTGTAAAAGACAATACCTTTCTGCTTTAACGACTGCGTAAACTTGTGCGCGTTATCATTTCTTTTACAGGATGACAGTTTGCTTGCTCCAAAGAGTATGATGAAACTAGCAGCATGGAGCAAAAGACATTGCTGCCCTTATTGCCCGTTGAAAAAAGTGATCGTGTACAGACTTTTTTTTAGAAAAAAATACTATTAGAAAGTTAAGAGAGACATTGAAGCGATATCCTTTTTTGTTACTAAATATCAAAGATTTTAATGTTCAACAACAGATTTTATGGTCAGGGAATGTGCTTTGGAAAAGAATGAGATTTTTATACCACCAAATGTTACCACACAAGACACAAAGACAAAAAAGTTTGTTTTTTTCTCTCTCTTTCTGCCCATCTCTACAACCACAACAATTGCTTACAGCTTGGAGGAAAACGGTAAGCAACACGACACAGCTTTTCATACCACATTAATAAAAACGAGAGATAGTGAGAGTGCAGAAAATCTTAAAATAATAATTCAATAAGGTTGGAAAATCCACAACTTTGGCAACAACGCGGCGTTACCAATAATATCCCTTTTTTCTTTCATCCATGCTGCTACAATGTTGAAAGTTTAAGAAGAAAAAAGCAGAAAAAAACTTTTTTTACAAGTCAGTATATTTTAAGTAAGTAATGTAATAATAAAGAGTACACAGCAAACAAGCCTCCCTTCTCTCTCTCCAATCTAAAGCTTCCATATTTTTTCTATTAAAAAATCCAGTACGGAAAGATCAAAGCCATAAAATGTAAAAAGACATTCAATTTTTATCATCTTTCGCTTTCTCTCTTCAATTTTTCGTTGACGGCGGCAAAAAATACTCTTGCACAGCTTGCGCCTATTGTTGTCGTAATGCCCTAATCGAACTCTTGATTTTTTTCTTTGGTGAAAAAAGTCGAAACTTAATATTTCAGAAACGACATGATAGTCTCAGTTGAGCAGTCAGTGGCGGCAAGGCACATACTTTACCATATGTCTCATCACATTGCCATTCTTGCGTCGAGTCGTTGAAGAAAAATATTATTGAAAGCATGTTTACTTTTTTATTATAACACACAGAGTTTCTCTTTTTTTCTGGGTACTGCTGTTCTTGCTAGAACCAGCGAAATTTTACCGGTAGCAGTAGCCTTTTTTAAAACCATAAGCCAAGAAAAAAATACAAATTATTAATATGAATCACGAGGGGCTGGGAAAAAACTTTTTTTTGCAATGAGAAAATCTTCTAGCTAGCATATTATATTTTTTCAGAGATTGCGTCTTACCACCACCACAACTGCCTATGCCACTGACTACTGCCATCATCTAAATTTGATTCAATATCAAACAAAGAGCGAAAGCGACGATACGTAGGAAATTTTGACACACACCCTATACTAAACTCCTCTCGATGAAGGTGGTACTTTTATCATAGTCTCTCCTTGTTATATTTTGAATATACGTACAAAAAATTTGAATACGACAAACAATCATGTTCCGCTGGTGGTGGTAACATTGTCATCGGCATATGTGTGTGTATTGTAGGAGGAGTTTAGTTTTTTTCAGCCTGGGTTCCACCAACTCACTTTGTCTCTCTCTCTCGCTTTATTATTATGAGGTCAATTTCAAGTCAGGCAGGATATTAGATTTTTTCCTCACTTCCTATGGCAGATGAGCTAGAATATTGCCACAACGTATATTTTTCTTAATTTTAAATTGAACAGATACACTTTCTAAATTACTGTCTCAAAAGGGGGAAATGGTGTTTTTGTGTGCGAGTATATGGCATAGTAAATTAATAATAATAAAAAATATACTTCATTGTTGTTGTATTTTTCAAGGAACGCATTGGTTTTCAGAAAAAGAAAATATCTAGAGTCGTTTTTTTTCGTACGAAGAGATTGCATTATATATTGGCCTGTGTCGTTTTTCCAAAGATTTTAAGACTATGAGCTTACGCTCAAGAGATTAAAAAGTAGATGTAGGAAAAATAATGAAAAAATTTCAAATGAGCGGATGAGAGGTTTAAGAGCTTTGGCGTCTCCAACGATGACAACCTTACATTAAAACAAGTAATTCCTTAAAACTCAACTGACTTACGCCACACCACTGTCGCGGTTGCTTGTGATGCTATTTATGGCAAAGAAAGAGCAGTTGTTTTTGTAGATAGGTACATATTTATTCTTTCTGGTTCCACAAGTGCTGGAAAACTTACGGATTTACCAGACGGTCTGTAAAAGTACAAAGGCATTTACTAAAGTAGAATCATATTTTAAAATGAGCTAAAGTACTGAGATCCTTTTGAAACACTGCTTCTGCTCTGCTGCTGCTGCTGCTGTTGGATTGCGGTATGGTATGGCACACAAAAATTGCCGCAGGACACTTACATCCAAGCCAAGCGTTTTTTCTTCTTGTGGAGGAGGATATTATGAAATGAAACCGAGAAGAGCCAAGAAGGGAAAAGAGGGAGAAAACAGAAGGAAATTGTTGTGGTTTTCATGAATTTTTATGAAAGGCTTAGGGTTATGGTAAAAAGAGTTTGTAACATAATTTGTAATGAGGTTAGCCAGGGCTAATGGTGATAGCAGCTACTAACTGGAAAAATAAAGGGCGCATGCAGCACAAGAGATATTATATGTTTGTGTATAAAAAACATTGCTACACACGTATATTTATTTGTCAGTCGGCTTCGGCTTCATTTCATCATCAGAGGAGAAGGAAAAAAAGAACCGGTTATTTTGTTATTTTTATTGAGCCAGGATTAGAGGACGGCACAGGAGGAAAATGGGATCATCAATATCAACATTTATTTTAAACTTCTTGTGAGATTGTATGCTTTACCGCCAAAGTTGTGATCTACCTACCTACTAGTAGTTGGTGGAGGAGTACACGCTTGTGGTTTTGTTTAGGCTCTGCTTTAATGTAACGCATGAATATCATATTTCATGTAATATATGCTTCTAACAATAATTTTCTTGTGATACGAATTTCAGTTCGTAATGAACTTTTGTAAAAAAAAGAAACGATGTGTAGTAATTCTTTGCGGTTTAAAAACAATATCATGCAATGAGTGATACCATTTCTCTTTATATTTTACACGGTAGTGCACCGTCAGAGAAAATTGCTCATCACCGTTTTTTGAAGACTGTAGAAATCTTGCCCCCTACCATAATAATCCTGGCAAATTATGTTATCAAAAAAGTAGTAAGGGCCCTTTTGAAATTTGCTGATTCATATTCTTTGTGGCCTTTCAGTTTTAGTATGTTTTCAGGAGGACAGAAATGACGCATTTTTTCATTTATTAAGAGCAGTACCCTTTGTGTGCCTTTCTTCATGAGATTTTGTTGTATGTGTGGTTATTCCCTAAATGATGGATTTCAATGGAGGGTACTTCCGATGATTAGAAAAATTATTGAATTCAATATATATTACTGCGGCTCATGAAGAAAACAATTACGAATTATTGTAGATCCTTTGCTCCCAACAAAACCAACCGCACGTACACAACCGCAGCAGTAGGCATTCTTTATGTTGATATTCGTTTGTGCCGACACATTGTATAAAAATGTTTACATTTCGTAAAATATCATAAAATGTTTTTTTCTTCAAAAATTACCATCGATCTCTATCTGCTCCGCATTTTGGAGAAAAGTGTATCAGGGAGGTCAAGAAAATGATAGAGGTAAAAGGTGCCGGTAGATCATTAAAATGAATATTAGAGGGCGGTTCAAATGTAAACTGACTGTTTTGAAGTAGTTAGCACTCAAGCCGACCTGTGATTTTGAATTCGAGAATGATGAATACTTTTCACGCAGCAACTTATCATGTTGAATATTATCGTGGTGCTCATTCATACATTCGCATTGCGTGGACAATGGTGGTAATAATACGAGTGCAGCAGCAAAGATTATATAATGCCTGTATATAATAACCGACAAGAACACTTTACTTTACAACTCACTAAATTTCATACAAAAAAACTGTTCCTCAAGCCACAATACATTTTATTCAATGAGAGGAGAGGGTGTGATGGCTTGGAAGTCAACCACTGCACACATATGATAATCACTTTTTGAGTTACCACCACTTAGCCTTTTCGGTGGTGCTCACCTCAAACATTATTTATGGTGATTTTTACATTTACCTTTGAAAGAAGAAGATGATGAAGGATGCTCTTCTAATGGCAAGTCTGCTACAAATTTAAACGCTACAAGCAATACAAGGAAGACGGATGTATGCAATGTGTAGCATGAGAAAATGAGAAAGTTATGCATATTTTTTGTAGAGTAGCTGCTAGATAATTTAACCTAATCACTGAGAACGTTAACGATTGAGGAAAATTAAAATTTACAGTTGGCCTTTATTATCTCCTTCAGATTTGAAAGACTCGTTCCATTAAAAATATGCGTAATTTGTTGTAGAATATTTAAGTGTTTCGCCAGTTATACTTAAAAGTATGTAATCATTATCATATTGAGACAGTCATTTGAAAAAGTTTCTTGCATGCATATTGAAGGAAGATGGCCAACTGAACACTGGATTCACCTGTATTGTTCAGCTTCTTTTCAGCATTATTATTATTATGACAATTTACATTATTTTAGGTACACTTTTTGATTATGACTCTTTGCAAGAAAGGATAAAAAATAAGATTGAATAGGTGAAAACGGTAAAAGGAATCTCGTTCCATTAAAAATATGCGTAATTTGTTGTAGAATATTTAAGTGTTTCGCCAGTTATACTTAAAAGTATGTAATCATTATCATATTGAGACAGTCATTAAAAAACTTTCTTGCAGGAAGATGGCCAACTGAACACTGGATTTACGTGTATTGTTTATTGTCTAGCTTCTTTTCAGCATTCTTGTGATGACAATTTACATTATTTTAGGTACACTTTTTGATTATGGCTCTTTGCAGGAAAGGATAAAAAATAAGATTGAAAAGGTGAAAACGGTAAAAGGAAATTAAAGGCGACGACTGTTGTTGTTTGTTGTTTATACCCGCGTTCACAAATTGAATCCTTAATCTTGTTAATTGTTTTGAAGGTAATAAAATGTGATTTACACCACAAGTAATCAACTTTTACCTATTAACATTTACAAATTGCAATGCTGTTGAAGTTAATTAAAAAATTTCACTTTATTTCGAATAAAGTATAATTTTTTAAAATCATGATAATCGTGGCCAACTTCGTGCAGAAAGGTGATTGTTTTTATAAGAAAAAACGCTGTATACAATTCCCAAAAGCTAATAGATGATCAGATCATGTCAACACGTATAAGTGCGAAATGCAATCTTGTAAATAGCTGCATATAAGCACCATATACATCATACAACATAATCATCAAGACAAGACCAGTAGTTGGGCTTTTCAGCTACCGGATCTTTTTTTTAATTTACATTTTGTTTGATAAAATAATTTTACACCAGCTTTTTTATTTTTTTCTCTAAAAGTAAGAAAGGTAATGTGAGGAAGGTAGGTGGAGGGGTTATTATGAAGCTGCTGAAATTACATTCGACTTGATTCCCTAAAATCCATTATACAAGTAATATCATCAAGACAAGACCAGTAGTTGGGCTTTTCAGCTACCGGATCTTTTTTAATTTACATTTTGTTTGATAAAATAATTTTACACCAGCTTTATTATTTTTTTTTCTCTAAAAGTAAGAAAGGTAATGTGAGGAAGGTAGGTGGAGGGGTTATTATGAAGCTGCTGAAATTACATTCGACTTGATTCCCTAAAATCCATTATACAAGTAATTTTCTTTGCTACACCATTTACTAAAGTTATTTGTATGTACACACATAAGGCAGAGGTTCTTTTTAGAATTGGTGAAATTAACCACCTTTTCATCTGAGAGTGTAATGTAGTGAGTTCATCATAATTGTCAGCTAACTGATGGTGNACACCATTTACTAAAGTTATTTGTATGTACACACATAAGGCAGAGGTTCTTTTTAGAATTGGTGAAATTAACCACCTTTTCATCTGAGAGTGTAATGTAGTGAGTTCATCATAATTGTCAGCTAACTGATGGTGCTCAAAAAAATATTGATATCGCATACCTGCTTCTTCTAAACATTGTTCCATCTGGCTCTACAACCATCAATTTAACTCTTGAATTTATTATTATCATTATTTTTGTTATTTCAAAGATTTTGTCTGCCAACCAAATCACACATTTGATCTCCACAATTTGTCGAAATCGAAATGCAGTTAAAAGTAAGCATAAATTTGTGATTTTTTGCACACATACGCACATGTAGGTAGTCTGAGAGTCATCATCATCACAAGAAGAATAATTGCAGTGCCACAGAAGCAGTGTGGAGACGAGATATTTCGACATATTTTACCCTTGATAATAGTGATGATAATGGAATCAATAATCAATGGTTGAATAGCTTTTCATAATAATTGAAGTGGCAATAATTCGTGAAGTTGATAGATTATAATCAAAATGGCCGATTACTGCTAACTCATCATCAGTTCTGTTCATGTGTAGGAATAATAATATATCAAAACTTTTTTTGACTGTTCAGTCACTACTAGCATCACCTTACTGATAATCAATGACTTTAAAAAAATAATGGGTTGGGGGCGAATGTGCACTGACTACAATTCAGACAGCTAGAACAGGAGTAAAAGCATAGGACATCAAAGGCTCTGTATTTTGCTTCTCTGACTTGGTAACGTTGCGTCATTCCCTTTGTAATAATGATGGTGAGTGATTGTTTACTGCATCATCCATGTTATTATCGTCATTATACTACCAGCCGGAGAACAACAGAGATGAGTTTATTAGCACAGCAAGTGGCCCCCCTCTATCACACAATAATTATTTTGGAGAGATGTTATCTATCATTATTTAGTGTTTTCGGTCATCAGTTGGATCAAAAAGAAGAAAACCAACAGGTCATCAACAATTACTCTACCATCACCGCAGAAAATAGATTGATTTGTGGTAGCTTTTGTTCAATACTTCAATAAAATCCGCTTCCAAAGTACAATCATCTAAATAAACGCTTGTATTTTTGCGGTGATAAAAAGAAACACAGCTATCAAATCGCTGATTTTAAGATGCAGTCATATTTTTGATAGTGATTTTGTTGGAAAATGACAATTTACTGCTCCGAAGATGGACGTATAGACTATTTAACATGTTAAAAATGGTAATGGGTAATCCACTCCGAGACTGTTTTGAAAGTTTGCTCATATCAAAGGTTATCAAACCACAACAATCATCGTGAATTCATGCACGTACGTTTTTGCTCCTGTGGATTATAAAGTAAATTTTTTTTACCTTGGCCAGAATAGAGAGAGCAGGTTCGGGTGGCAAAGTAATAACAGAAAAGCACCCATGCTATCATCAGACTCCCTACGAACACAATAAAATGATAATGATGATGACGATATGATATGGGGTTACTGCTGAACTTGAATGAATGAAAACCAGTAGTCAAAATCCATTATCTAATAGACATTTTACGAGGATTTTACTGCATAACATTGTAATGCCAAAGCGATCTCCTGTTGTTTGCAGCAGCAATAGTATGGCCATATAGGATAATTTTAACAAAGAAGAATAATAATAATGCCCTTCAAAAAGCTTCAAGTATCATATCTTCTTTTCTTGGGATTGCATAATATTATGACTGTGGTTAGTATAAAACGTGGAAGTCGTCAAAAAAATCAAATGGATCCGTCCATGGATGGTCATACAAATCTTTCTCGTCAGGTTTATTCCTACTTTGATTCATTGTCGGTCTATAACTCAAAGAAAGTAAAGGTAGCAGGGTGTGCAATGCAACAAGAAAACAAAAGACGGCAAAACAAATTAATGTATAATAATGAATGAGTTTCATAGTACAACTTACAAATGATGCAACAAGAAAACAAAAGACGGCAAAACAAATTAATGTATAATAATGAATGAGTTTCATAGTACAACTTTCAAAGTGAGGTTTAGATGTGTTCACGGGGAAAGCCAACCTTGTCTTTAATTTGCTTAAAAATTTAAACAGTTTTTTTTATTTCATTCTGTCGAGATGATTTTTCAAACACTTCACCGTGCTTGAAACAGATTGATTTGTTTTCAGTTTTATATTGTTTTGTTCAATCAGTCTTAAAATTGCAGAATTTTTCTCAAACATTTTCTAAAATAGTCACTCAATTGTAAATTCGAATGTGTGAGATTCAACAATTATAATTAAGTTGCTATTTACCTTGAAAGTTAATTTTTTATTTACCAATATATTCGTATCGCATCAGACTCATCAGAGTGAAAGAATAATCAGTTATTTTTACATCAGCTCGACAAGTTTATTTTGTAATTGCAACCCCTGTGCTTTTGTGAGAACATTATCGTGCAGTGGTAGTGATTTCGTTTGTTATTGCCACCACCCCTGCCAATTAAGCGTCCTTTCATTAAAGTAGTAAGCGACCGCTAAAATGTTTATTAGATATGTCTGCTACAAGTGCCCACAAACAAAACAAACAAGCATGAGCATGATGTATTCATTTCATCGTCATGAAGGAAAATCCAATTTTTGATTTTGAAATGACTACTTGAATTTACATGCGCGTTACACCTTTGTGGATAAAAGAAATGTAATGAAAATAATAATAACAATAAACATTGTAATTTATTTTTCAAGAAAGAAAATTAATATTCGTGTAAACTTCATCTCTTTGTTTGCCCTATACTTCTATCAAGTCAACGACGTGATGGATTGCTGCACTGCCACTTGTGATGAGAAAGAAAAGGATTTGATGAATTTCAGACAGGTTTACATGAAAAATGAGCGTGTTGGCCTGCTACTTTACGTTATACACATCCCTTTAGTTGAGCAGCACCACAACAAGCATATATATGCGAGACAGTAGTGAACGTTTAGTACGCTGACGACTTGTGTGCAACCAAAATGTGTACATGTGTGCAGTGTAAATATATAAAGCATTGATGTAATAATAAGCTTATTATTAACATTAGTTATTACTACAATAATTTAGAAATGATGTTCGTATATTATTTATCAAATTCACTAGCCAGATTGAAATTGAGCATAACGCCGTTTGATTTACAGATATTTTACACATTATCTCCCACAACACGATAAATTTGTATTTATATACCATATAATGCATTACTACGCCTGGCTATAAAAACGTTTACCTTTCTTGCCTCTGCGCATCAAAATGAATCATGTTTTTCATGCTGACTCATGGGAGCGAAAGGAGAACTCTTCTCTTTTAGTGTTTTGTATTATTGAAGATATCTACAAGCTTCAAACACGGTAGCAGTCTCAGTTTTATATTATTATTTTTTCTACAAGAAAATTAACCAGCCTGTCCATTGCAATTGAGCAAATCATTTTTTTCTTCTTTATACCACCACCAAATGCATTTATCGGATATAAATTGGGAATGGCACATTTCATAAATGATAATACAATTTAGTCAAGCTGACAGGTTTTTGTTGTCGATCCTTAACTTCAAACTTGCCATGTTGTAGCACTATAACTTTACAATTTTTTCAACATTATTTTTTATGCCTACATACGTCCGTCATATAAATAAATGATTAAACACTCTTGGTCATACGTCGTGCACACCATAATATCTAACACTATTTAACAATCCATACGATCTAGGTAAAATGTTTGACTGTGTTCTTTCACTCATAAAATGCAATCTGTCAAGTGCCATGCTCACGCTTTATTACTCAGCATACACATCACAGAGGGTTTCCCACAAAAAGTCGGAAAACACTAACCAAATGTTTGATCCAATCAGTCAAAGAAACGTCTCTACTTCATTTCAACTCATAAATCTTTGGGTCAAAACTTGAACCAGAGAGGTAGTAAAATAGTGTAGTAAAGAGAAGAAAACTACAAGTGTGTGGATCATGTAAACAGAAAGTAAAATTAAGTGGAAATGAAATGAGCAAGGAGCAACAATTTAATGAAAATGTTTCAATGCTTAAGCATCAAATGTATACAAAAGTATTGCCACGTACAAAGTAAACATGATGTAAGTATAAAAACTTATTTTAAGATGGTTTTCCTTTGAACATTATATTTATGCTCAGTCTCCGTCAGCCTTAATAATCAAATTCATTCTCGGTAGAATATTAATGCTTCTCTGAGAGATTCCATCATATTTTATTATTGCATTGCCTGACGTGTGATATTAAGTTTGAGTTCATTTGGACAGTTCCGAATCAACTTCATTGGAGAAGAAGGAGGATCTATCATTATCATTTTAGCTTTGAAATGATGTGATAAAAAATTGCTGTCGGTCACGGCAGGGACAGATTGAGAGCAAGGTAAACACAAAGAAAGTGAACTACAGTAGTGGTAGATGTGTAGTAGTACATTATTAACGGCATCATAATATAATTTACCACAATAAAAATAGCATCATTTTATCGATGATATGGAATGGTTGAGATATTATTAAATTAAATATAAATTATGATTTCTTTGCTAAAGACATTGTTAAATTTTAGATTCGTTCTTTTAGATTTTGCTGTTTAGTAATGTTCACGAAACCTGGGGCACTCTGCGATGAAACTAAAGATATACCACGTAATCACGTCATTTTACTAATTTTACTGCAGAGAGATTGAAGGCCACATTAAAAGAATTTAATAATTCGGATTATGCTGCAGAAGAAAGCAAAACAAAATTTTAACCGATTGGAAGCAATCTATAATGGATGAAAAAATGGAGCTGCCTATAGCCAGAAACTTTCCATAAATCAGTAACGCTTCAACATGTTTTGTCTACTAAAATAAATGTAATAATA
>JAANSP010001821.1:0-14234 GCA_036850745.1 Homidia socia | reverse complement strand
AGCTTAAAATCTACAAAAAAGGCTTGTATCAACAAGGCCAACGGTTTTATGCTATAGCTCTTCTTAACACGTGGTAAGAAGGAATATAACTTTCATCATATTTGTACATACTCCAAAACATGAACCCAGAAGACATGTCAGAATATGTACAAATATAAGGAAAATGTTAGCTGTCGTGACAAGTCGTGAGCTTTTGCACAGAGCCACAAGGGATTCAAACAAAAATTTCATATAAGAAGAAAACATGACAAATAAAGAAGAGCAACGGTGAGGATAAATAAAAAGTACATTTGGTACACCATTACACAGGCTCCATATTATTAGCTTTTGTTACCTCAGGGCCCATGTTTGTCATGCATTCTTGGATTTTGGTCTCGTTACGAGGAGCTTCAATGATTTCCGTGACTGTCCAGGGCAATGGTTTACCGTGACAGCAGCCCGCTGAGGCTTTCCTCTTATTGTGGAAGCATGCAGGAGTCACTGTAGAGTAGTCCAGCTACAACATAACAAAGGTGGTATAAGTGAAAGCAAAATTAGAATTTCTGTCCCTTCACGTTTCATTCGTACATGCATGCAGCATCGGTACAACAAACACTTGTTGTTAGACGGTTTAGAAAGAAAACTCGAGAAAGGTTGAGTTGAAACTAGTCTAGTCCCTTTTCCAGAAAGAAAATGAGTCCTTTAAATGTCTAACAATTACGTGTCTATAAATGGGCATGCATGTGCACCTAGCAGGTAAAGTATAAAAAGTAGCAATGACAATAATATCATTTCACTCACCGCCAACTTTTTTATCTTGGCCAAGTCATCCCCTTTGGGCATTCCGTACGAACATATAATAGTACATAGCATCCAAGAAGCACTTTTGAAAGTTCAGTGGAGTGTGACACGGAGATGCTAAATTTTTCAGCGGCTTAAAGCATTCCAAGTACGTGGTCATCATCGTTCTCATACGAGCCTTGGAAGCTTCTGTTAGGCCATCAGATAAGTGGTTAAAGAAAACTTCTGGAACCACTTTTCCATCCTTGTCAATCTAAAGGGAATGGACACATGAAAAAACTTTATCTTATCATTTCTCATAGTGCTCGTTTTTAAACTGACAATACTCGTATAGTGTGATATTCTAATTGCTCTCATATTCTTGACACGTTCCATCATATGGAATGAAGGGTCAAGTGGAAAAAATAGTTTATCTAGAATTTTTATTATCTAAATAAATGGGCATTGAATCATGAGCCTTGCTTAAGAAGACTTTCACTCTTGGAATTCAAATCCATTTGACCATGCCGACAACTCAATGCAGTGCATTGGTAATACGGCGGCACAAGCTCCAAACAAGTTCATCATCGTATAGTGTGATATTTTAATTGCTCTCATATTCTTGACACGTTCCATCATATGGAATGAAGGGTCAAGTGGAAAAAAATAGTTTATCTAGAATTTTTATTATCTTAATAAATGGCCATTGAATCATGAGTCTTGCTTAAGAAGACTTTCACTCTTGGAATTCAAATCCATTTGACCATGCCGACAACTCAATGCAGTGCATTGGTAATACGGCGGCACAAGCTCCAAACAAGTTCATCACAAGTAGCTCTACTTTTATACTTGACAGATCTAAAAGATTTTTTTGTGCTTTCCATTTAATATTTTACCGCCTGTCTGCAAAGAGTACCTACTGCTGGATAAATATTGCTGGAGAAAAACATTCTCTTTGCTTTTACAAGACGGAAAAACATCACGTTGTAATGGGCGTGACAGATGGATGCATTTTGTAAGATATATCTTGACCATAAAATATTTATTTATTTATTTAACATTCAACTTACAGCTCCAAGTTTCTTCAGGCTGCAAGTATAAGAGCACCACTGTGTTGCAGACGTTTTGAGTAGTTTGTTGATTTGCGAGGACACAGCACATGAAAATGGAGGAAAAAACCAGGATAATATAAATGTAAATTAAGGAAAATAAAATGTAAAAGTTATAAAAATATATTATAAATGTCAGTATGTTTTTATATGTGCATAATGATGAGATTCTTTCTGTGAATACAGCAATCTAACAAACACAATTAAGATTGTATATTTTAGTACGGGAATCACGGGGTTCGAGTCGACACTTCCAGGAAAGCATTTTAATATTCAAGTGGTCGATGAAAATTAAGCTAAAAGGCTTAAACCATGCGTAAAATGTTTATATCTAAATCCTTTTCTCCATCTCAAAATAAAATGAAAAGTAAAACAAAAAAGCATTTCACAAGTTTGATATATAAAATACCTTTTGTTTTGGTATTCAAATTACGTTTTTATCTGTTTAAAAGGTCATATGTATGTTAAACGTATATAAAGTGGTAATATCAAAATGCATAATGTATATCTTCAACATGGATTTATCTAAAACATTAATAATATTTTGAAAGGGCAAATACCCCAAAGTTGACCTAGTTGCTGGAAATGCAAGGAAAACGAAAATAGTTGGATGTATGAAATATTATTATAATATTTTCTCGGTAGACAGCTCATAGGCCAAATAACGTGGGAAAATATAATATAACCAGTTGGAAAGATTTCATTCTGAAACACCACAGACACTTTGCCAAGACTCACCAGATTTTCACTATCAAGCATTCCATCCGCATCAGTTTTTGTAGAGAGAGCGCATTCCCCTGTGGTTTCTGGTACAACAGTTACAACAGGAAGTTGTGTCCCTCGACAGCATACAGCTCCGTCTGAAAGTCTTTGGTAGAAGGGACGTTTTGGATGATTTCGACAGAACCTTTCAGAAGGGTCTAGCATGTAAATCCCTTGAATATGGGTGTCATGCCCTGCAACTGCAGAGGCTTTAGGCTGCGCCCCCGCAGAGTTTGTGGCTGGTGAAGGTCCATTTGCGGGTTTTGGTGCGGCAGCATTGCCCATCGGTTTTTGAGGATTAGGGTTGGAGAAACCAAAATTTTTGGAAGTGATCACCAGACAAAGAAGTATTGTGAAGTGCAGTAAAAATGAATGACACAATTTTCCCCGTTTTATTTCCATTTTATAAAATTTCACGAGAATTTTACAGTCAATGTTTCCTTCCTACTGCAAGTGCGGCTGCTGCATTACCTTTTGAGTTAATTGATGCTCAAAGATGAAAGTGACTGTGATGACAAATGACATGTTTCCCTAAACATGAAATCCGCTTGAGGATTTGTCGTGATTATCTGGAATGAAACGAGAGTAAAATTGTTTAGAACAGATTGTATTAAATAAAAAAATATATATAATAGTGTAAAAATGTAGAACACAAATTCGCTATATATTGCTACATTGAGCGATGAAACTTGTCATTCGACAAAATTATTTGATTCATGCATTTACATGCATGGATGCGTGCATTTCTCATTTACGTGTACGTAATATCATCTTTAGGATTTCATTGCAGGATGTTTATCTCGTGTGATGATCATATCCTGATAGTCAAAATCTTTTTGCGTGGTTTTTGTTGGACATGAATGTTATACTACCTACTCCTTGAACATGCCACAGGAGTTTTACTTTTCGTTTTCACTCCAGTTTTCAGCAGGAAAGTGATCATGTATACAACGCATGAAGTATACCATGCATATTTTGAAGTAGATTATAAAAAGTAAATTCATGACAAAATTTGCACCTCGAATTTTTAAATGTTATTGAACTTTCATCATTTATTTTCTGTCTGATTCGAAGTTTGACGCAGCCAGCAACACAAATAAACCGGATGGTAGCGTGCTGTCGAAAAACAGCTAATTGTCTTTCAGTACTGTATTATCTTGATACAATTTTATTTCTACATTCAAAAGCTCTAGTTAATTTATTTGATACAGACGATGTTTATTTTTAATACTGGGTGGTCAGGCTGCAGTATTTTGAAGATTGGAAATTTTATTGTAATTTTATGATATATATCAGTACAAGCTTTAGGTATATGTTTAACAAGTTGAAACGGCAACAAGATGAAATGTTGTAATCCATTTTCATAGTTTGAATACAAGGAATATATTTTATGACGCATTTAGATTTTTGCTTGATCGTTTCCTGTTTTGTTGGGAATAGTAATAAATAAATTTTACCCAAGATCCTTTGAGGTAAAGATACACTCATCTTGGTATTACCATTTATAGATTTTCTCATAGCGCATTACACATATACCTTATACCGCAGTTTATGTAAGCTAGAGGCATTGTAACAGCAATTCAGAGACAATTGGCTAATGTGATTTTGTTGTTATACGTGGTATTGGCAGGGGAAAATATAAGTAGATAGATAAAATAATCCTTAATATTCATCAAATCTTCAATATAAGTACAAATAAGCTCATTAGACTAGATAGCCAATGAATTAAGCTAGAGGCATTGTAACAGCAATTCAGAGACAATTGGCTAATGTGATTTTGTTGTTATACGTGGTATTGGCAGGGGAAAATATAAGTAGATAGATAAAATAATTCTTAATATTCATCAAATCTTCAATATAAGTACAAATAAGCTCATTAGACTAGATAGCCAATGGAAATCATGCCTGCTTTTTATACCCTGGTTTCGGCAACTTCAAATAATGAATAATGATACTTCTTTAGGTGGACTCTTAATTACTAGTAATTACTTTTGCTTGTTGGGGTAAAGTGGTACTTGTCAGTTACGACCAGGAGGGACAACTTGAAATACCTAATTTTGGTTCTCTTCTGCAGATATACAACTTCCTTCTTATTGATGTCTACTTTCTCTGTTTGCTTGCCTGACCTTACCTGTATGGAGCGCTATATATTGTAACTCTATTTGCGCCTTGAGAGTGCAGTTTGAAACTGTTCAGTTGTGTTTACAGTATAAATTTGCCAAGAAGCTTTCTTCTATTTCCAACCAAAATGAAATCCTTTGTACAGTATATGTACATTTTTCTACTTACTACACTTTATTGACCTAATCTCTATTATATTTTGTCCTCATTATATTGAATACAAAATATAATATTGACTTTTCACATTTATTGCTTATTAACTTTGCTATTATCAGGCATGACAGATAGTAAACTTAGTAAACTACTTAATTTAATAACAAACTAATTTATCAGTTCTAAATTTCAATGGTCTCAAGTATATAATCCGAGTGGCTCCAAGGACGCTGTTCTAAGATCTTTTCACATTTATTGCTTATTAACGTTGCTATTATCAGGCATGGCAGATAGGAAACTTAGTAAACTACTTAATTTAATAACAAACTAATTTATCAGTTCTAAATTTCAATGGTCTCAAGCATATAATCCGAGTGGCTCCAAGGACGCTATTCTAAGAAACTTTTAATTTGAGAGTAATTTGAACACGAGAGGTTACTTTTATACTAGAATCCTAATAGCTGCATGCACTATGTAGCAGAAATGCCAGGATACTTTATTTCAGGCATTCTAAGAAAAATCATCTCCCTTGAATTATAAATTTTTGTGTATATTTTTAGAATTTCAATATAATTTATGTACCTTTATGTTTATAGTACACTACTAATGGAGTCGAGAAACATCTCCATCACATTTTCATTTCTCTTCTTCGTTTTAATAATATAAAATTTCGAAACATGATCGATAAAAGACTTAATTGTCCCTCATGTGCGCTATTCTACTAATTATATTCACAAAAACTGTGACATACTGTAACAAAAACGCAACTGATACAACCCAGCCGATTTTTATATGTAACATAACATTCAAGTCAGTTATGTATGTTTTCTGCTGATAAATATATAGTCATCTACTCTACCAACTTGCACAAGTGGTTAAGGGTTGGACGTGAGTTGAACGGATGCGGTAATCTTATCGCGACATAAAAAATGAAGTCATCGTATGTATACTGCTTGTGGAAAACTGCTCCAGTTAAAATAATGGATTAAAAAAGTTGAATTGACATTGACAGATATGATATACTGGAATGTTCATCCATGAAAAAGCTTTACTCAATCATTACAATCCACAATTCATTAAAACCCTTTATAAACAAAAAATAAGATTTCAAAAGTTATAATAAGTTTGCATAAAAAGGTTATGCTGCTGCTTTTGTTCAAACTTTTAACAAATGTGTAAAAGTTGGAAAAATAAACAAGTTGTACCACTTTTACTTTTGTAGGTTTATTTTGTTTTGGTCGGAGTTGTGTATACTGCTTGTGGAAAACTGTTCCAGTTAAAATAATGGATTAAAAAAGTTGAATTGACATTGACAGATATGCTATATACTAGAATGTTCATGCATGAAAAAGCTTTACTCAATCATCACAATCCACAATTCATTACAACCCTATATAAACAAAAAAATAAGATTTCAAAAGTTATTATAAGTTTGCATAAAAAGGTTATGCTGCTGATTTTGTTCAAACTTTTAACAAATGTATAAAAGTTGGAAAAATAAACAAGTTGTACTACTTTTACTTTTGTAGGTTTATTTTGTTTTGGTCGGAGTTGTAGCTACTGCATACTGGAAACAATCTGAGGTTTTACTCGGTAAATACTTACTAAAACTCATTCAACAAGCATCCTTTAAACTTGTTGGGGACTATGGAGTGGACAAATATCTACGCTATAATTTGCAACGTATTCCTTTGACCAAACAAAGTTTTTGTGAATTGCTTTCAACAAGTCAGTATGTATTATACTCAATAAGAGATTGTAAACATTTATAAAACTTGACATGGAATGTCCGATCGCAAAGGACTCCAAAATAACATGAGTAAAATGTCAAAAAACCACAATATAAGTTCAAATGGCCATTTAATTAATTATCTTTACCGTGTACTGATCGGTTGATGTGTATTTCATAAAGTGCATCAGTGCCTGCCTACCCAACTACCACACACACATTCTACTACGGAACGATGAAAACGAGCCAAACGTTTAACCACCACCACCTCAACTTACAGCTTAAACGACGAAACGAATCACCTAAATGAATAAATGTACACGGAAACTGATAGCAGAAGCTACCAAAATGCAGAATGAAGAGGATGCTTAATAAACAGACGTTACAACTTGTAATCTTGACGTTTGTGAACATGTGTGGTTAGCAGAAACCACTGTTTTCGTGAAACCGCATTTAAATTTAATTCAAAAATATAATCCCTATCTTATATACAGACTGAAGATTGTGAGCGAGTTTTTTTGCATTATGAAAAGATTGACAATTTAACATTGCTGTTCAGTAATAATATGTAGCAAGAAGGTATATTTTTTAGATCTTATTACATCTTGTAAAAACGTTTGTTGTCAAAACTTTGTTTTCAAGTATTTTATTGTAGTGGAAACATTTACCATCTTTGCAGAAATAAAATTACATAACGCAAAACCAAATTTAACTTTCACTAAAGTTTTTGGATGTTTACATTGTGTCAACAGTTATTGGGTAGTGGGCGTGAGTGAGTTTAAAGACTACATGGGTACATAGGAAAGTCAACATACCTACCTATTATAACCTATTCTGCCTTTTACTTACACTCGTCTTTACTTAAATTACACTACATTTGTCAATACTGCTCCAGACAGAAAAATATTGACCGTAGCTTTCATTTCCTTTCATACCGTAATATCCTGCCATTTTCTTTATACTACACGGAAGCGGAAGCTAAGGATGAACACAGCCATCAAAATCAACGTTATATGGCACTTTGGGCATCAAAACTGACCTGGTTGGTGATTTAGCTTGACTGCTCTTGTGGGAATGTGTATAACTCTTTATGTGTTTTGGTTTCAAGAAAACACTCATCATCATCAGCAAACACAATAAATTGCAAACAACGCGTTTCTCTCGCTCTTTTCTGTTCAACAAAAAATTTCTCCCAGAAGTCATTAAGACGATGAAAGCAATGAAAACTTTACAGATTTTGCAAATACTTGTAGTTCTTCAAATCTGCCAAGTAAGCATGTCCGACGGCAACAGCGGTGGCAGTACAACATTGGACGCAAGCCGGCAGAATGAGAAGTGCAAGAGACAAGACAAGTGCTTTAAATGTATTCAAACGTTAGGATGTGTGTGGTGTAAAGATACGGTAACGAAAATAGTGTTTTAAAAATATTAGATAAAATACCCTAGAGGATGTTTTTCTAATCTCTCACATAAATATAAACTTGTTTTGAGCTTATGAAAGAAATCGTTTCCATTTAATCAACTAGCTTTAATTCAAAACACTTGGTATAAAAGTCTGGCCTTTATACTTGGTACCCTAGAGGATGTTTTTCTAATCTCTCACATAAATATAAACTTGTTTTGAGCTTATGAAAGAAATCGTTTCCATTTAATCAACTAGCTTTAATTCAAAATACTTGGTATAAAAGTCTGGCCCTTATACTTGGCATTACTTGATAATAATAGTGTCCCTTTGAAAAATAATGTCGTTGATATTTTTGTTGACAGCTTGTGTTATGTTTTTTAAACTTTCAAGAAGTATTTACAATATTTAATTTCAAAGCCCAAATTTAATTTTTAAAACACAGTATTGTAAGTCAAAATATGATGTTAAAAGATGAAACAACTTGTTAAGTCGATAAGAGTGAATTTCACTAGTCGCGTGTTTTCTATGAAAACCCCTGCATATTTTCCAAATTGCTAGCATTGATTTTTCTTATCTTGGTTTTTTCTTTTACTTTCCTTTTGCACAGAAACTTTCTTCGATGGATCCTTACTTGGTAATAATAGTGTCCCTTTGAAAAATAATGTCCTTGATATATTTGTTGACAGCTTGTGTTATGCTTTTTAAACTTTCAAGAAGTATTTACAATATATAATTTCAAAGCCCAAATTTAATTTTTAAAACACGTATTGTAACACAAAATATGATGTTAAAAGATGAAACAACTTGTTAAGTCGATAAGATTGAATTTCACTAGTCGCGTGTTTTCTATGAAAACCCCTGCATATTTTCCAAATTGCTAGCTTTGATTTTTCTTATCTTGGTTTTTTCTTTTACTTTCCTTTTGCACAGAAACTTTCTTCGATGGATCCAAAATGTTTTGCCGAAAACCAAGCTATTGACTGTGTCAAGGTTGAAAATCCCCAGGGTGGTATTCAAGTGGAAAAGTAAGAAAAAATAAAGAATGGCTTTTGACTTGACGGCATAAAGAAAACGTTTTATTACTTTCCTTCTTTCCGCCCGCACCGATGACCGATATTCAAGTAAAAAGTGAGTAAAGTGGATATAGGGAGCTGTAAAGTGTAAAAATCGACAAAAAGACACCATTTGTCTACTACAATGCATATATAGTACACATTTTACTTCCCTGCTGCTTCCCTTTTTTCTTTTCTTAACTCACGTTGGTGTTGCTTTCTTGGAGCGTAGCTATTCGTTTCTCTTTGAATTTGCGTGCAAAAAGAAAGTGGCATAGTGGAAACGAGAAAGAGAAAAAAATATTCAAAAAGATAAAACGAAAAGGGCAAAAGCCCTTGCTCTCACAGTTAGGACATGCGTGTAAACATGAGAGAGTTACCTGTGGTTTTATGACTCATGCAATCGTTCAAATCTTTTTTATCAAATCATTGGTAGATTTTGAACTTTTTAAAATAGAAAAAAAGCATAAAATAAAAAAGTATACCTACTTGGATTTGATTTAGCACTGGGTTTATATCCCAATCCTAAAGTAAATAAAAAAATACCTACTTACTGCATGCATTAATGTATGAATGCATATTTTATGAAGGCATTTCACTAATTTAATTTATGCCATTGTTTTTCTCTTGTCTTAATATTAATATAAAATGCGTGTCATTTCTCTGGTATAAAAAAGGAATACAAAAAATGAAGAAGGAAAACATAAACTTCAACCGCAAGAAGTTAAACTTGAATTGCGGAAAGGGCAAAAGATAAATGTCACCGTTGATTACGAAGACAAGAAACAACGACCTCTTGATTTGTATATTGTAATGGACATGTCATGTTCAATGACAGAGCATAAGGTAATAAACAAAAAAGCTTGTAGAACAGTTTGATATATTATAGTATTTTTTGTTCTCTACCTTCTTAATGTAATATTTTGTGCTTCAACGACTGCAAATTCAATTTTCTTCATAAAAATATTTAATTTTACTATTGGGCTGTTTTTAACGAGCTGCTTGCAGAGGAAAAGTACAGGCAATCCCAGTTAACGATTTTTGGCATGTAGGTAAACTCATTTAAACAGTCGTTATTTATGGTACCATTTTTGTGTGTTTTTCAGAAAAAAGTAGCAACCTTGACCTCAACTCTGGCAAATAATCTGAAAAATTTAACGAATGACCTAAACATTGGTTTTGGCTCCTTTGTTGACAAGCCATTAGCCCCGTTTGGATTCTTGACTGAAACAGGCAAACAGGATTCCTGTGGGAAAACAGAAGCAGAGTTGTCGTACGGATTCAAAAATCATTTGAAGTTGACTGACATACATCAGCCACTTTATTGTGAGTTATATAAATGTTATGACATGCCACTTGCTTCTTTGTATATAAAAACACTAACATAAAAAGTAATATTTTTCCGTTTGTTCTGTTGAGTCTGCACCCTCGCTCTGTTGTCTCTGTTCTCAAGCATGTACTTCAAATAAAATTTTCAATTTCCTTTTTTCTTTTGTTGTTTTTCTTATTCCTTTGTGAAATTTCTTTCCTGGAAAGGATGAAGTGAATAATGCTGGAATAGCTTCAAACATCGATACTCCGGAAGGGATACTTGACGGGCTTTTGCAAAGTATCGTGTGTAAACAACAAATTGGTAAAATATGCCTACCTATTGTTAACATTTTGTTTTTTACCTTATTTTATTGAGAGAGTATAACAACAAGAATAGCAGCTCATCCATTACTTTATACAATGAGAAATTCAATGTGTTGTTAACTTCCAAAAAAATTAAATATGAATAGCCTTTTCAAAATCATTTCTAGTAAATATTTGAAAGGAGAAATGTTGTATTAACCTTTTTTAAATGTGGAAATTCAAATTGACAATTCTATTACATATGACAAAGTTTGTTTCCTTTTTGAATTGTTTTCGAAGGAGAAAGGAGATACAGCATTTTTAACATTTTTAAAGAGGAGATAAAAAATTTGTTGCTTTATTTTAGGTTGGCGTACAAAGAAGGGAATGAGAAAATTGGTTGTGGTTTCTACCGACGGCACTTATCATCTTGCTGGAGACGGGAAGGTAACAAAAGACAAACAAAAAATTGTGTAAACTCCTAAAAAATTTGTTGCTTTATTTTAGGTTGGCGTACGAAGAAGGGAATGAGAAAATTGGTTGTGGTTTCTACCGACGGCACTTATCATCTTGCTGGAGACGGGAAGGTAACAAAAGACAAACAAAAAATTGTGTAAACTCCTAACTGATTGTAGCCTTAAAATTGTTTTATTTATTTATTACTGGAAAGCCAAACCTGTGTTAGACGTTTCGCCTTTGGCACATGAAAAGTACCCAAATATTACAATCCGCCAAAAATCCCTTTTCAATGTTATTGTAACCTGAAATATACACATGTAACGATTTCTATGTGTAGTGTAATCCGTTTTTTGTGCTCTTTTCGCCTGAGCTAGTACTGACGCAAATAATTACTCTATTCACCATATACATTCACCATATACTTGATAATTTTGTGCATGATAGGAATGATAATGAATGATAGTAAGCTGTATGTGTGTACCTTTCGTTAGTTAGGAACGCATTTCTAACCTACCGTTGTCTCGTACGATCTAAGGGGCCTGACGGAGACTGGACAAGAGTGGCGATAAGCCCTTCCAGCAGCAGGCATTTTCAACAGGAATGATAATGAATGATAGTAAGCTGTATGTGTGTACCTTCCTTCCTATTCAGCTCGTGGGTGTTGTTCTTCCGCATGATGGACAATGCTACGTTGACTCGAAAGGACTGTATACTCATTCTACCGTTCTTGGACTACCCATCAATATCCGTTATTCGTCAGAAACTTGTGGAGAACGAAATGTTTGTTATCTTTGCCGTTACAAAGGATCAGCAAGCAGTCTATGAGCTGCTCTCTGAACAACTTCCCTCTTATGCAGTGACACGGGGCATTGACGATGGAAGCAACTCAATTACAGCTGTCATTGAAAATGTGTATAGGGTAAGTTAGCAGTAAAAAACTTCCATTCAAAATACCTTCCTAAATTATTTGGTAACGTAATGTCCCTTTCCAAAGTACAACTCTGTGACAAGCACGATTGTCAGTTTCTGTAAAAACATGGCTGAGGTTTATGGGAAAGAAAACAGCAAGGTGTCTGTCAGAGATATTCTATATGTAATACAATTTCTTTCTTTTCTAATCTTTTTTTATTTTTGCTTGGGTCTCCCATCCAGAAACTAGTTGATACGGTGGAACTGACGTATCATGCATCAAAGAATCATCAAAAATACATTGACATTAACTTTCAAGTAAAATGTCCCGGTGAAGAAACCTACAAAAGCGGTAAACAGTGTGAAAATGTTAAGTTTGGACAAAAAGTAAGGTACGTACTGAGGATAGGTTAGGGACACCAGCTTCTACTTTCTCCACCACTACCAATTTACATTTTCATTCTAAAAAATATTTTACCATGGCCAGATTTTACTTGATATTCAAGCCGTCATTCAATTTTTAGTTACACAACTCCAAAGTTGGGTGTGAATTCATGTATTTTATAAGCTTTCTACGCCGATGAATTATGAAATTTTCTACAGGAAGCCAAACGCATGAAAAATAATATCATAAAGTCAATTGAGCATGTCATGATAATGCTCTGACAATGCAGCGATGCTTTCCATAGATAATCTCGTGTGAATGCATGCTGATTGTGTTAAGACGGTGGAGAAAGTACCACGTTGAACATATATTGCGAATATTTTATTTCTCTATAATATTAGCTTTATCGTATTTATAAAATGTTTACAATGAATAATGGATGAATGTAGCTACCAAATTGAAGTGGAGTTAAAGGATTGTCCATCTTCGTCAGGGCCCGATCGTAACTTATGGCAGTCCAACATAACAATCTATCCCCAACCCTCCAAGGAAGATGGAATGACCATAAACTTAAGCATGTTGTGTGGATGCTCGTGTGAACTGCCAAAAGAGAATTCACTTGCTCATAGTAATGTAAGCGTTGTAAATAATCTACTAACAAGATTCATCTTTCTTTATTCCGTTATCCTTCCTCAAGAGCTATTCTTTGAGGAGCAATCCATTTGGTATGTTGACAGCTACTTACAAATATTGTTTACTGATTATGTTTCATGATATCATTCAGATGACCCAAACATCACCCGAGTGTTCTAACCACGGAAGTATCGAGTGTGGAATATGTACATGTTTGAAAAACTATGGAGGACCCGTTTGCAACTGCTCTTTAGAGGAAGGTGCAGACATAGACACGCATAAATGTTACGATGGCGTAACAGCAGAGCCTTGTAGAGGCCGGTAAAGTCTTTTGTTCATTCATATTACTTGGGAGTGTTAAAAAATTGCAAAACGTAAGAATATGGAATGCTACATACTACGTCACTTGCTTTGTTTTCAGGGGGGAATGCGATTCTTGTGGAAAGTGCAACTGTTACAAACCTGACGTACGTGCTCAAAAGCTTAAAATTAAATTGATGTATTACTTTGACAAAAAATATGTGTAGATACCTACCAATGTAGGCTACCTTTATACACGTTATGCTACATGGCATGTTGCATGTCATTTTGTAAGACGTGATATTTTGATCCCTTAAAGTACTATATCAATAATGATTTCCATTTTTATCACACACGTTGGTATTGAAAGAGAGGCAAGGAATTTGCCTCAAAGATGAATAACATAACACATGTTAAAGTCACGTCACAATTCACATAATGTTTAAAAGCTGTATGTTATTTTTCTATTTTTCTTTTGTCGTAGCTTTACGAAGGAGACTACTGCGAATGTAATAAGAATGATTGTGAAAAAACTGAGACAGATCAGGGTCTTTGCAATGAAAATGCTGTAGATGGATCTCACGGCCATTGTTTTTGCAGTCGTTGTGTATGCAACGCAAAGTACACAGGCTCGAGATGCGAGTGCCCCTTGAGTGATGTAAGAATACATTGACGAAAATTCGCTTACACATTTCCATTATTAGTAGGCAAATGGTTTTTTCTGATTTCCACGAAAAAGAACAAAATGATGAGAATCTCTTGAACACGCTTATTTGAAATATTGCGCGTATAGACAAGGGATTCTGTGGAGAAAGCTTAGAGATTTATGTGCCTTCAACTTTTA
>JAANSP010001820.1:0-14242 GCA_036850745.1 Homidia socia | reverse complement strand
CAAAAAAAGTTTTCTTTTGCTTACCTGGAACCAGAAGAATACAAAAGAGGAGGAGAGATGGCCAAATTTTTGCCACTTGCATTGTTGGTGTCATGTTGATGGGGATTAATAACGATTAAGTGGGGATGATTATGTCAGCAAGATGTCTTTGGAGAGAGACGTGTTATAATATAGACTACACAATCAACTTTGTCAGCATTTTTACTACCATTCTTCCTATTGTTCCTTTTCAGTTACAAAAAATTGACATCTAGTGTAGATTGATGATTTGTGATAACGAGACATTTTTCTCTGCTGTCATCAATAATCCTTGTTTTCTCCACGTTAAAACTGTGTATCTTTTTGTACTGCAGGCCATAGCACTTCTGCCAACATGTCGGTTGATCTGTAATATTAAAAAATAAGACATTGTTGTTGGTTATCATTTTTGATTTTTGTCAACAATCTTTATGTCAAAAATTATTATATTTCAACTGATATCTGTCTCTGGTGTCTGCACTTAAAAATATAAAAAAAACGCTTTCATAGCATGTTCCAGACATTGACATTCTGAAAATGTGTGCTGCTGAGGGTCGAATAATTGTTGGCGGCTCCAGTTAAAGCAGTACAATAAGGAGGGTTGTAGGAGAATGCAAAGGAAGAGTTTATAGAAATAAACATGTCGTTGATGGGCAGTTTTGTCGACGGAAGCACTGCAAAATGACCATTATATGCTATCATGCATTATCATCATGAAGCAAGTGGAAATCATGGAGNATGCAAAGGAAGAGTTTATAGAAATAAACATGTCGTTGATGGGCAGTTTTGTCAACGGAAGCACTGCAAAATGACCATTATATGCTATCATGCATTATCATCATGAAGCAAGTGGAAATCATGGAGAATAATGATGACCATCAGAACAAGGAAGAGCAGTGGTTTTAAAAGCTTCTTTAAGGAGTACAGCAACAAGACAAGATATGCATGGGACAGTCCTGAAATGGTCTTGTGTGGAAAGAGAAACAAAAGTGGTTTCCTCTGTATATATAGTAGATACGCATTCTATTATAAAAATTCTACGATAGATATTTATAAACCCGCCACGCACAGGACATTCCGCGACACATACAGTCAACGGATAATATTTTAATGGATGGGAGTGATTAAGGAAAACGCTTTGTCTTTTCACTTAAACTTTTCCTTCCTTCCTCTCTTGTGCTTTTCAAATGATGATTCTGCCAAAAGAGTTCTCTTGACTAGACGGGAAGAAGCATATAGTGATATAAGAAGGGGGAGAAATGGAATGCAACTGGCATTGTTCTTCTATCTCTCTTGTGCTTTTCAAATGATGATTCTGCCAAGTGAGCTCTCCTGACTAAACGGGAAGAAGCATATACCTATAGTGATATAAGGGGAAGAAATGGAATGCAACTGGCATTGTTCTTCTATGACATGGAAAGGAAAATTATAGCGAATATACGTCGACAAACTGACTACACTAAAAACTTCCATAAATGGCAATAATAATGATGATGATCCTCTCTACTTCTTCTCCACAAACATTTTTTTCTGTAGTGTGTTCACAAGATGGGAGCTTGGGAGCCTCACATCTTGTGGGAACATATCGTGAATGGGGTATCATGAGAAAAGTAAGCATACAACTGAACTACTGCTGCAAGCAAACCAACCACCATCCCTCCCTCGCCTATTTCTCTCCTTTGCTTGGCAAAGGGGAAAACTTTTTGCCGTTGAAATCGTGAAGAGTAAAGTTACAGTTTAGCAAGTAATTGATGTCTAGCTGCTGACTTTTGGTTTGTACTTTTTCTGTGACTTTTTGTTATTTCGGCTGCTGCTTTTCGCATCATGTGCCTTGGTGAAAGGGAAAGAATGAGTGTGAGTGGTGGTGGTGGTGGGTGAGTTTAATAAGACTTGATAAACAAGTGTTAAAGCAACTAGAGAAAGGACAAAAGTGACCGACGTCGGTGGCTTATACACATTAGACGGAATATCAGAAAAAACTAGAAAGGGAATCAACTCTTGAAAAAAACTTATCGCAACAAAATAGCGTGTGTGTGTGTTTGTTCAGATATGTGACCGTGTGTGCGGTGGGACGACAGAAAGGGCTGCGAAATTAGTGTCAGCTTGCTTCAAGTTATTTTTGTAGCACGTCTCATCCCCAATAAACTGATTGTGAGGCAAAAAAGTAAAAGTTTTGGGATTTTTTTTACCATTTACAGAAATTTGCCACATGTGTTTTTGAACTGTAACTTTTTTTCCGCGTAATCAGTTTGGGAAATGAAAAAAAAACTAATATAATTGTGTTTGTTCAGATATGTGACCGTGTGTGCGGTGGGACGACAGAAAGGGCGAAATTAGTGTCAGCTTGCTTCAAGTTATTTTTGTAGCACGTCTCATCCCCAATAAACTGGTTGTGCGGCAAAAAAAGTAAAAGTTTTGGGATTTTTTTACCATTTACAGAAGTTTGCCACATGTGTTTTTGAACTGTAACTTTTTTTCCGCGTAATCAGTTTGGGAAATGAAAAAAACTAATATAATATATTTTTGTGTATTTGTAAAAAAAATGTCTAAATATCCATTGATTTTTTTTTAATCACTGCATAATCGAATAAACATTGTACAACAAGCCGTGAAAGTGAACTTTGGAAAATATTTAATTACATAAACGTAACAAAAGACACGCGGAACAATAAAAAGGACAAAATATTCTATTTTCGTAACAATTTGCAGGGGAGTCTAAGGACAAATGAGGCGATTAAAACTGAGAGGCTAATGTCCTTCTGGAGAGGAACACGAGTGCTTGTTCTAAATTATTATTAAATTATATTATTAGCTTAATGTAAACATACTCAGCATACTCTCATTCTAATAATAATATACATATATTTTGAACTTGGCTTGCATTATTATTGTCTTTTCTAATAACACACACGCGCATTCTTTAACTTTCTCTTTTTAACATTCTTTTTCTTTCCTTCAGTTTTTTGTCTTTAAACAAACCTTATATAACTTGCATATTTGCTGGTACGCTTATCATTGTCGTCAGCTTTCAAGAGTTTCGAATAAGCAGCAAAGAATCTTTTTAATATTGTCAATTAATCCTATTAATGGTAAAACACAACAAGCGGAAAACATGAAGAGCCTCTCTCTTAATGTAAATATACTCAGCATACTCTTTTTCTAATAATAAAAAATATATATATTTTGAACTTGGCTTGCATTATTATTTTCTTTGCCGTAATAACACACACGCGCATTCTTTAACTTTCTCTTTTAGCATTCTTTTTCTTGCCTTCAGTTTATTGTCTTTAAACAAACCTTATATAACTTGCATATTTGCTGGTACGCTTATACTGTCGTCAGCTTTCAAGAGTTTAGAATAAGCAGAAAAGAATCTTTTTAATATTGTCAATTAATCCTATTAATGGTAAAACACAACAGGCGGAAAACATGAAGAGCCTCTCTCTTTATGTACATGTATTCCATTATAATTTGACTTTCGGTAAATACTACACCTTTTATACTTTTTTCAATTTCATAAGCCATGCTGCATATGTAATTCTGGTTCTAGTGCACTTCCATTTGTTGTCCCACCATTATTATTATTATTATTACCTGTGTAAAACACCAACAGGAGTAGTAATCGCAAAGTAAAAACATCTACAACTATTAGTGCAACACACAAACTAACAAGCTGATTTATTGCCATCTAATAACAGCACTAGATCATTTAAATACTATGTATATCCTTTTCCCATTACGCTCTCCTCCATGCAATACTGGAGTACCACACTCACGAAACAAAGCTACAAATGTATTTACAAGCTGTCATTTGTCTTGTTTGCTCAGCGCAGGAAAAGGAACAAGAGCCAAAAGCAAGCAGCTTATTCCGCCTGCACCCACCACCACCACTACCTCCACCACGACACGACACACGGTCCTCTTGAGGAATTTAATACTTTCTCTTTTGGCATACTATAACTTCAACAGCAGATAATATATACTATACTGTATCAAGTGAGAATTTTATACCAAGCAGAAAACACAAGATGGGAAGAGAAACGCGACAAACACAAAGCAACAACCCTTTTACTCATCCACTCCATTCATTCAATGGTGTCTGTCCCATGCATTGGATTTTTTTTCATGGAAATACTTTTCTCCCTTATTTTCTTGGTCCCAGCACCAC
Organism: Homidia socia; assembly: GCA_036850745.1. NCBI lineage: Eukaryota > Metazoa > Arthropoda > Collembola > Entomobryomorpha > Entomobryidae > Homidia > Homidia socia. Next base: position 10,056 of record JAANSP010001820.1, on the reverse strand, counting down.
CACCACCACAGAGTTTTCTCCAAACTCTGCTTAGATGTACGAGGCATGCACGCACATATCTTTCCTTTTTGTCTTATTCTCCCTGTCTCATCGTCATCATCATCTCAACAGCAGATAATATATACTATACTGTATCAAGTGAGAATTTTATACCAAGCAGAAAACACAAGATGGGAAGAGAAACGCGACAAACACAAAGCAACAACCCTTTTACTCATCCACTTCATTCATTCAATGGTGTCTGTCCCATGGATTTTTTTTCATGGAAATACTTTTCTCCCTTATTTTCTTGGTCCCAGCACCACCACCCCCACCACAGAGTTTTCTCCAAACTCTGCTTAGATGTACAAGGCATACACGCACATATCTTTCCTTTTTGTCTTATTCTCCCTGTCTCATCGTCATCATCATCATCATTGTACTACAGTCTTCCAGTGTGGGTGTAAAAGTATAAAAGAATAGCAGCAACTTTTCCTTATTATTAATTTTCTCTCTTCTCATTTCTACTACATCAACTCTGCTGCTGCTACTAGTACAAGACTACTACAAACTAGTCTGCATTTTCTTCCCGTTTTTCTTGTAATAATAACAACGCATTATGCTTATCTCCCGACTTTTACACATTTTCCTTCCATGTTGTTTGTTATCATGCTTGTTGTAGTAGTATACTCACTTTCACTTCATATAAATAAATAAGCCTGTGTATATTTTTGTCTCCCTCCACTGGGAAGTGGATTGTCAAGGGATGTTGTTTGTTATCGTGGTTGTTGTAGTATACTCACTTTCACTTCATATAAATAAATAAGCCTGTGTATATTTTTGTCTCCCTCCACTGGGAAGTGGATTGTCAAGGGACAAAAACACTCTATTGCTGTATTATTATCTGGGAATATTTCATAAACCTCTAGGATTATTATCCTCAGTGTACTACTGCAGCTTCGCAGACAAACTGCATTTTGGATTTTTTTTCCTCTTTCAAAAATATTATTATTAAGCATGGCAGATTTTATAAATGATGTGGTTTAAAAAAAATAAGAATTTTGCTACAGTACGACTGTGCTATTAGTATGTGGAATGGCTGCCATTGTTGTCTTAAACAGCGACATTTCCTTTTAAAAGTTTCTGATTTTTTTAACGATGATGAAAGTAAAACGTAATAATGGTACTGCTTGGTTTAGTAATGGGAATTCACAGCTCTTCTAGAGTAGTAGACCTTCTGGATCGTAATTAATGCTACCATTATAACAATTAAAGTAGACTCTTGTTAGCTAAGCAGTTGAGAGCTTCTAATGTAGTTCACCTGGAACAGCAGCACATAATTAGCATAACAAGTTATTACTACGAGCTAGCATTGCCACCGCCACCACCACTGGCCAAAACTACAAATTGTTGCTTGCTCCCAGTTTTCTCGGCGACAACTACTACCCCACCATGTTTCCTTTGTCAAATGAAATATTGCTAAAATGAAGTCAACAGTGTCAGGTACAACTGTCATCATCAACCAAGAGTCGTGTTTAGCTAATGACTGGCCTATTATTATTATTTTCTTGGAGAAACGTACAACGTACCGTATACCGTATCTTGCAGTGCTATTAACTATATTATTATACGCGAATATCATGGGGAGTTTAAAGTGGAGAAAATCTTTTACAAATGCTTCTCGTCATATATTCCATTGTCGTCATCTTTAGCAGAGTTGCTTTTTATTCATAATAATAATCCTCTAGAAGGAATGCAAATGACTTACTTATTGTGTGTTTATTCCAATTCTCTGTGTGTTGCTGTGTATGACTCTGACTAATTGGCCGTGTAGTTTAAACACTTCATTTGAACGAGGTTATTGTCTTCTCCCCTCTTCTCTTAGTGCACACATTTACTTTCTAATGGAATTCGTGGATATTAGTATGAAAAGCGTCGTCATTCTCCTTTTCACCCACTTGAAGGCTGAACCGTTGTTAGTAGTGTTAACACACATCCACCACCTGCGTTTAGTATGAAAAGCGTCGTCATTCTCCTTTTCACCCACTTGAAGGCTGAACCGTTGTTAGTAGTGCTAACACACATCCACCACCTGCGCCATAATACTACTACCTTTTCAATTTAGCTTTCAATTCAAACTACTACACAACACTCAAATGAAAAGGGCTATACTTTTGACACATAGTCACACTATACTACACACTGCCTTTTGTCTCATTGTCTCGAATTTGGCCATTTTCTTTCCACTTTTGCTGTTGCTGTGTCTATGTGCAGGTCACATCTGCACAATTTCCGCTTCTGATTATGGTCTGCTTCTCTATAAACCATTTATTGGAGTAAATAAAGAATGAAATCGTGTAGCTCTCTGCGATACAAGTTGACTTGAAATGGAAAATCGGTCTGACCAGCAAAGACATTGACAACATGAAATCTCCCTCTGCGTTTGCACCCGCACTCAATACACTTGGCTGGTCTCCTTGTGAAACTGTCACATGAAAATGGTAAAAGGGACATCTATTCTTCTATCTACCTATACACAACGGAGAGGCTGTTCCAAAAGGTACAGGTTGTGAAAATTGCCCACTTCATTAATGTCCAACACCTTTTATATAACATGTTGTATATATGTGCCTCGTAATCGTATCTCTTTCCATTCTATATAAATCTTCCCTTCCGGTTCGGTGTGGTGATGCATTTACGACTAAGCATTCAGACACAAGTGTTTCCAAATGGGGCAAATGAACGAGTGATTTCTAAATCTCCTTTCACACATTTCCTCGTCATTTTTAATTCCTAGAGTGGGGTTGTATCTGAAGGTGAACGTCTGCTTTACAGTTACAATAGCTTCATAATAATAATAATAATAATAATAATAAAAGTTGCTATTAAAATCATAATAGTATTTTCAACGGAATTGAAAGGCAAAGTGGACAAACGTGACGCGCCAGTATAATTTGGGAGAATGATAATGGGATGGTGATGTTTTCATGCTAAATATATAACGTCAAGCCAAACACTACACAACTGGAAACACTAGACATACACACAACAACAAGCAACAACTTGTGACAACTAATATTCTCCACGGAGTCAGAAATTGAGACAGATGCCATTAATCTCCGGTTTCCATTTTATTCCCAGAGCGCGAAATGGAAATGACCATGGCAGTTGGCACACAAGTGGACACGTTGTTTGTTTCCATCCTGCTCGATCCTTAATACAACTCTCCATTATTTAAATTAAAGGCAGTAATAAAGTTACCTGAATATTATTGGAATGAACATGTCGTATGTCCTTTTGAAACTCCCCTTTAATTTAAAAAAAACCTTTTATTTCAATGGTTCATGTATATATACTATTATTACAGCTGTGATCGATTCTATTTTGTACATGCTTTAAATGGCATACGTGCGTACCTACATAGATGGGCTTGCGAAAAATGCCATGTGAAAGAGCAATCAATTTATTATCTATGCAGTACATCATATTATGAGGAGTTGCTTATTTTTCATTTTAATATCTAAAATGTCAAATGTTTTCTGTTGTTAACCAGTTTTTGCAACTTTTTTTCTGCTGTTGATCAAGAGATTTCAAAAATACTGTCATTGATAAAACACTACTTGTACATATACTTATATTTACGTCCTCCTGCCACTGCAGCCTCGTTTATAACCAACAAACAATATAACTTTCCTCTAAACGTTAAATAATTATGAATATATATTATGCAACCTCATTTTCTCCGGCTTTTTATCTTTTCGTTATAAAAAGTTGAGTTAAAGTAAATACAATTGATTTGCCTGTCCCGACTTCCTGTGCTCCTTTTTCTACTTGTTTCATCATCACCATCACTCACCATATATTTTGCAAGGCATTGTCATAAAACTTTTGCTAGCATATGACAAAAGTGTTGATAACAATATACATATATCAGATATAATCATGCTCATCACAACAACAGAGAAAAAATCCTTACAATGATGAAGACGAAGACTTTCAAAGCTGTTGTACACTTATAACATGATATCTATTTTATTGAAGAATATAAAGTATAAGAATATACCAATGCGCGCGTGATGGCGACAACGACGACGACAACGACGACGAAGATGATAATGATATTCAATTGAAAATAAGACGGGAAAAAAAGAAAGAAGAAGGAGCAGTGCTGCTGGCAGCATCACATCATCAACTTGTTCATAATATTTTATCATCATCATCACCATGATCGTCGTCATCAATAAAAAGGAATCTGATCAAAAGATAAGAGGAAGAAGCAAAGCAGCAAGGAACAGACACGGGAAATAAGCAAACATGTAAATATCATGTAAACAAATCTATCGCACAACAACACAAGAAAGAAAGCGGAAGGGGAAGCGCTTGGGGGAAAGTCACTTCCGAAATCAGAATATAAAATTATTCATTTTTCCAGAAGAAACTAGTGAACTTTGTAACAAGGATGCATATATATATATATGTATATTCGTAGTATAAACAGTACTGTATAGGTACAGAGTGAGGTGGCAAAGAAAATAATGAATGTAAACCATGTTTATTCTTAAAATGTGCTTGCCGACGACGACGACGATGGTGATGATGAGAGTGAAGCTGACTGACGCCAAAAATTTTATACTTTTCTTGAAGAAGGAAGCAAGACAGGATGTAAACATACCTATCTATTTCTCGGTTGACTGTATACATAATAATAATATCATGATCTTGTAGATATGTTTTTGATGATCATCGACATTATGATTACAGCAATAGTATCAACATCACATCCTGCCTGCCTATAGCTGTTTTTATTGTTCTGCTGTTGCCTTCTGGGATACAAAATTGTCTGTGGAGCAGAAACGTTTGAAAGGAAGAGAATAATAATAAGGAATCAACAAGACAGGCAGGCACAAGAGTGTACCGCCACGAATTTATGTACATAAATTCAAACGAAAGCTTGGTTAGAGTGTGAACCAAATCATAAACATAAGGCGACGACGACGACCCTCACTTCTCCTCTGTCTACATAAAGAGGAAAATGCATAATAAGTGATCTATTTTATTCGGAAAAGTTCAAGACTTTACATGGGAAAATGTTTTGAGCTGATGATGATGTAATGATGGAACAAGTGATGGATGATGTAAAGACTAATATATATTTTTTTCTCCTTTATTAGGTCCCACAGGACATTGATAAAGATGGGGTGAAATGAGTCTAATTATACGAAAATGACTATGTAATTGGTACAAGCTGCTATATAATAATCATTATAATAAAAGTGTTCTTTAATGACTTGCTGCAGTGTATTATAATGTTGACTGTGCATTTTAATTTCACTTTGAAATGGTGATGATGTGCTCAAGATGGTATTTTGATTTATGCATGTTTTCACCACATGGACGATTTAATTCCCATCAGGAAAGTAAAAGCTAATCCGCATGATTTCCTTGTTACTCACAACACATCATATATTTTTTCTTGTCTGTCTTATCTCTCCAGCCATGCGTTGCTACTTAAACTTGATGCGGGTGGAAAGAGGAAAAACGTAGCGGGCATTCCTTCAACGGGATTTTTAAGAGATGAAGAAAGAAAGTATGTCTATACCACCAAATTCAGTCATAAAAATTTTCCATGTAAATAAAAAAAAACTAACGCAAAAGAAGGATTTGAGTTGGTAGGTGTCTGGAAAAGTTACAATTATGAATTTTCCACTGGATGCGCTGATGCATGGCTTTTGAGATGCGTGAATGTTAAGAATACATAGGTATATGAGAATGCAGCAAATATTTTTGTAGTACTAACAAGGAGATTATTACCCTGTTAAAAAGTAGAGCCAGACATCCCATCACATTTTCCCTCATTATTACCATCATTCCAGGAAGAATGTGTATGCTGAATTGAATTGAATGCACTGCCTGTGAGCATACTAATGTGAATTCTCCAGAGACCAACAAGCTGTGTGTAAAATATTTTTTTGTGTTTTTAAGGAAAAGAATTTTTTCTGCTTAAAAATATTTTCCCTCAACTCTCCCGAGACCACAAACGTTTAGTTTAAATGCACACAAGATCTTTGCAGGTTTGGTTTTGTTGATAAAAACTAATTTTTTTGTACAAAGCCGTGTGCTAGAAATAATGTGTCTTGTTTTGTGCGTGAGAAAAAGAGATGAAGAAAGAGATGTTGTTGTTGTGTTGGTGGTTGACGGTACGCGGTGGTGTGTGATGGTGGTGGTGTTGCTGATGGCAAGATTGCTGCTATTCATTCGAGAGAGTTATCTTCCGTCACAATCCAACAATCTACTGCACTCCGTCACCATCTTCATCATCGTCTCGTCACGATGCAGTGGTTTGAAAGAATTTTTTCTAAATTTTCCTACTGCTGCGCGCGCTGTCTTGTTTTGAAAATAAAAAATGCAAACGATACACACTTCCAAGAAAAACGATTTTTTGTATGTCGGTGAAATCTAAAACTTAAAATAGTTTTGCAGTTTCTATAAAAAGCAAAATAGGTTTGTCCTGTGAAAAGAATCTCAGAATGCCCCAGGGCACGTATTACTCAATCCTAAATCTTTTTTTCTCGAATTCATTCACACTTTTCCTGACATCGTTTCTGTGCAACTACTGAGAACAAAGTGAGAAATTGAAACTGACATTGAAATTAGGAAAAGAATGAGCTATAAAGATTAATGGAAGGTGCTACTATCTAATTATTGTGAAGTAGCAAGCTATAACGTCAAACAATTTTTAATACATGAATGCATATTCGGGAAATGCAAAGGCATGAATATTATTCTCTAAAATCGTTTAACATAAATTATCAGCTGAATGGGAAACAACTGGCTCTGTTTTACACTGCTGCTCTCAAGATTTTGTTCCCTCGACTGGATGGAAACAACACGAGAAAAGATTACAGTTTTCAGAAAAGCTGCGTAAAAAGTTGGTTGTAAAAAACCATTACTTTTTTGATTGTGATTTTGTACATTCAAAAAGTGCAGAAAAAGAATGAAGCAACATGCAGATGTCAACAATTCGTTTACTTTAATGTTTCACTGAAAATAACACATTTTTCTTGCTTTGCAGCTCTTTACTAATACTTTTTTCCAAAACTAGCCAGAACATCTTTTTCTTTAAGCTGGAAGACAAGAGGTTTTGCTATTCCTTGTTCATTTTTATGCCTTTATGGTTGGCGATTTTACACGTTAAAAGCGACGAGATTGTTGGGAAGCGAAGAAAAAAATGAAGTGTTGTAGTAAAACTTTTTACACGAGTGGAGGTGAGGATATGAGCAAAGAAGAACAGAGCAAAATAATGAAAAAGGCACAAGAAAACAATCTATCCAAATTCTTGTGATTTTCTTCCTGTTTCAGTTACCATTTTCTTCTGGTGCTGCTGCTAAATATTGTACCAAAGACTGCTACTACTAATGTCATTCTGACTCTATAAATCTTGATTAGTTTCTACAGAAGAAGGATTGTTGACGGCGAAAAAAAAGAACGAAAAAAATGTGTGTGTGAGATTTTATGACTCCGACTCAGAGCTTTATATACTGTTTTGTTTTCTGTACGAGTAGTAAAATTGTTAATAACTTTACATACTTTTCACGAGTATAAATATCTAATGAATTATTATTATAAATGTTTTTTTTTGTTTTGCTATTATTCATTTCACATGCCCAAATACTTTGTTGTACGTATTTACACTCATTTGGTCATTATAATAGTCAAGTAGTGAGTGACGATGGAGTAAGATAAGTAATTTAAAAAGAAAAAAAAACTAATGAATGACATATTGAAGTGAATTAGTAAAGTTATGCTAGATGATACTTTTAAAAGACATGAACCTAATACCGCAAACATGTCCTATATTTTGTAAATATGACAGCTTCCTTATTGAAATAAATAATTTGTCAATACTATATAGCTTTTGACAGCACTTTACCATAATTTGGTTCAAAGTCACTCTTTACCATTGTTCAAAAAACGCAAGCATCAGCGTCTAAAGTATCAAACTCATTAAATGACACGATTTGGCACACAAATGACTAAACAAAATGTGTAATTTGGATCATTTTCATAACTTGCCAACAAATTAAGCAGCAACATGTTACGTCTCATGTCAATTCGAATCTTTCATTAGCGCGCCATATAATCATTATTACAAAAGCATAATGATGTCGATCACATATAACATTTCTAGTGTATCACAAGTGAAAAACGTCATTGTAACACGGAGAGAAGAAGATAGAAGAGGGCAATAGGGATCAAGTCTCGTAGTATTTTCTCCTTTTTGCTTTTTTTTACTCTCCGTTGTTTCTCCTGTCAAATGTCAGCAGTCTGAGAGGAAGAAAAATTCCATTCCATGCATGAAAAACGTTTGTCTTAAATTGACATCTTACACACAGCGCAGCGCTGCTCCTCTACTTTTGTCATTTTTGAGCGTGTGCTTGCAAGATCAGCATAACAGGACAACTGTTATAAAAATAGGTAAAATATCTTGTTACTGCTGCTGCCGCTGCTGCAGCAGTGATATCATGAACCTATAAGATATAGAAATGTTTTCCAAAGGTTATTATTATGCTGCTTTTGTATGCAAATTGCAATACCTACTAGATATACGCATATTATTATAAGGAGCGACACTACTAATACAGGCAATTTCAATTTCTCCTCCGGTGACACATTTTTTATATTTCGTGCTCGTCAATTGTTCCATTTGTTCTTTGTCGTGTCTCTACAGAATGACACGAGATCAGGAGCATATAGCAGATCATAGAGAGACAGAGAAGAAGGAAGAAAGGATAATATGTAACAAGAGAAGAGGATTTGAAAAAAAAAGTTGTTGAGTAAAGTGGATCTTTCAAGAAGTATTTCTTTCCCTTCCTTATTCTCCGGTTTTCAGTACTTTAAAAAGTCATGAGAGATAAGAGAGGAAAATGCAGTGACAAGGAAGGAAAATAAAAGTATGGTTCTTATAAATTGAGAAAAGAGAGAAATGAAATGCATGCGTATATGATATTGTGCCACCAACAAGGAAAAAAATCTGAGATGGATACTGATAAGCTTTTGCGTGAAACGGACTTTATAAGATTTCCATTAGGTATTATGTGCAGCAGATTTTCATGCTCTGGTTTCCTTTCGTTGTTCTGTTGCATACGATGGTAATAATCATGCTAATAATAATAAGAAGAAACGGCTCAACACCACCAGCGCTTCCGTCACTTCAATTTAAAGTGTATCAGGATCCTGATATGTATGTTGGTGGAGGATGATGCATCTCGTGCATTTTTATGAAAACTGCTTTCTTAGCTGGGTTGCGACAAAAAGGCAAAAAGAAGAAAATTGCTGAAACTAATAATAAAACAACGGAAAGTTAGGGATCATTGAGTTTAAAGCATCTCTGGTGAAACTTTGGAAGAAAAAAACATTGAAAATCATTGATTCACTTTTGAATACAAATCAATAAGCGGCATATTTTTTTGAATTTTCAAATAAAAAGCAAAACTTGAATTTATAAAAACAGTAGGTGACCGGAAATATCGATTTGTTGCAAAGTCTCGTGGTACGATTTAAAAATCCCGCCTTTGGCGATATTTTCCGGAATTTAAAATGATCGTTCAGATAAGTCTATAAATTGCTCGAGTTTGTGGTGTTTGAGTAGGGCTGCCAGATTTTTGAGGGGCAAATATAGGACATTTTCTAATATATTGAAATAATAATATATAATGTATACATAGGGTAATTTTTTAATGATATTATATAGTCTTTAAAATGCAACTTTCGATTTCGGTTATTTATGGGGAGATTCTTTTCCCCATCTGAACCACAATACGACCTTTAAAATATTTAAGAAACTGTAAATTCGTTGACATAATTAGTAAAACTTTCAAATTCATAAATAATTTCAATATTGACAGGTTATGCGAGCGTAGCGAGCGAAAATTTTCAAAAATAAGTAACAAAAACAAATGGAAACATGCATTTTACCACGCCATTTGAGTACTTGAGCTTATGACAAAGTAGCAAAACAATACAACAGTTCTAATTTTGTTTGTTTCAGCAAAGAAACTGCGGTCTGGGTACGGATAA
>JAANSP010001819.1:0-14244 GCA_036850745.1 Homidia socia | reverse complement strand
AGGTGGGATGTCTTTGTGATTGTGGCACAGCGAAAGCGAAGAGAATATTCAGCAGGTAAGTCGTATGCGTATATTTTATATCATAAACATGAATGAACCGTGTCTTTTTACTTGAATTATTTAAATTTCATATTTGCATTAGTTGCATTTGCAAAGTAGTTTGGTTCGTGTTAGTTCTCATTAAATTCTGAGCTTGCAATGTTTTGCTCGTGCACGCACATCATATTAACTATTCATAATTGATCAACCAAAGCACGCGTTCTTGGCGTTGAGTTGATGAAGAGCTCCATTACCTCACCAATTTCCTATTTCCTATGCTCTATCTTACTCAACAACCTGTCTTCTTAGGAAATTAATGTTGCCTATATTTTAATATTAATAATTATTATGCTATGAATGCCGCCCATTTTTCATTTACATTTCCTTGTAGTATCTTTCATCAAGGTTTAATTTTTAGGTGATGTTCTAGCTTGTATTTCGTTAGTCAGTTAGTTAGCTTTAACGTGTTTACAAGCTAAGTGGTGGTAATTTTATATTTTTAAAAATTAAATAAGTCGTGATCTAGCATCAGTTAGCATCTGGCAATAGCGGGAAACAGCCATAGCGTCGTCGGTCATTGTAGGTTTAAGGTGGGAATATTACTTTCGATTGTCAGTGTCAAACTGTCAACTGTAGAGAATTGAAAGTATGAAATGAAATAAGAAAATGTAATAAGAATCCTTGACAAGGATTCCTTGTTTTTTTAAAATATTATCCGATTCAATGAAGAGAGATTGTTGTTTATCATAATGTTTTATATAATGCATATAAAGAGCGTTCGCGTGTGACCAAAGTCACACGATATTTTTAATCGTTATCATACCCAACAACAGATAAGTACAAAGTACGATGCATGTCGTGTCTTGCCATTTTGGCATATTCATGTGCAAGTAGACATACGTAGAGCATGAAAACATGGGAGTCTTCCATTATCTTGTGAATAAAGTATTGATAACTCACAATAGGTCATGTTACAAGTATAAAAAAAGACTTATCATGACAAGAGCAAAGTATCAAAAGTACATAAAAGTGAATTTATTTTTTACAGGAACTGGAATGTAAAACACATAGTCCATCAAAAGTTATTCAGACGGCGAAATCAGCAAGAGAAACCTGCCCTGGAAAATTATTCTCAGATATTTACTTGGATCGTTGATCTTTTATATTCGATTTAGTTTTAGAAAAATAGCTGAAACTTTTTTTTAGTAAAAAATGTTGAATATTATAATTCACGCGTCAGGCGTGGCCTGTTTTGGCTACGCGTTTGTATTATGACCTAGTACATGTCCATGTGCCGGCACACATGGCCACCAGCGCAGCGTTTGCATCGATGAAGGCATTCCCTGGAAAATGGAAATATTTAACCGTTTGGGACATTGTTAGTAAACATAATTTTACTGCTTTCTTATTCAGTACCAAGTTTATGTATTTTTAATACTTATAAATATTAAACAATTATGAATTTTATGTATCATTGATTTGTAGGTTCTTCAGTTAGTCTATCATTCCGTAAGTTTATTGAACGATATTTGTGGCTCCAGTGAACTTGCTAAGAAGCGTCAGTCGTCACTGCAAAATGCTTCGAGATGGCTTATTTGCCAGTTGGGCATTCCCAGTTGGATTGGTATGTTTCAAATTTTTTATGCAGTTTTTAATAGCTGACATTACTATATCTTGTTCAGCAATTCTTGTCTGCATGTTTCTTTCTTTCTGAAGCTTTGTAAGTATTTTTTTTATAAAAATGTGATGAGAATGATTGGATTGGATGAATTTCTTTTTCCATAATCAATACTATGTTTCCTTTTGCTCTTATAAATTCTAAAAAATAATACATAAATATTAGAATTTTTCTTGCACGAAATGTTTTTGAATCACGCGTTTGATAAGAGCTGTATAGTGGTATTCACTTTTCGCCTCGTGTATCCAATACATGTCTATCTCTATATATTCTCTATATATTTACCATTGTTATCTATCTGTTTATTGACTCTTTTTCTTCTCTATTTCTTGGAATTTAGTTTGTTTCAATATCTTTCTGGGGCCTCTACGCCCTTGATCGGGCTCTCGTTTTCCCTAAAGAAATGGACGCCTTTTACCCAACTTGGCTTAACCATGCTGTGCATACAGTGTCCCATTGCATTTATGACTTTTGAACTTCTAACTACTCCAAAATTAATTCCTGGTCGCTGTACTTCCGTTTTGGGAAATTTGGGTTTCAGCATGACATATCTAGCATGGTAAGTTTCACCTGTGCCATTTGTGTGTGAACTGTACCCAAAGAAAGATTATGCAAATATGTAATGCGCGTAATCGCTTGATTTAATTTTATTGCCTATATTTTAATACTCTAAAACGGCGATGTTTCGTCCGTGGTTTAACCAGCTTGTTATTACGCTATTCATGCGCACAATCAAAAATAATAATAACCTATTAATTATACCTACTGCAGCAGGGTTGCATGCAATTGCAATACTGTTAAGAAAAGGAATTTAATCTCGGTGATTTTTATCCTTGTAGTTGTAGTCTTTCTATCTGTTTGTAGAGTTTTGTATTTTATATGAATTTGCAATTTAATTTAAATGCGTGCATATATGAATGTCAACCAAAGCGTAACTCTACTACATATTCATTATTACAGACGTAATTGATCTGTAAGAAGACGTCCAAAGTTTTAAATATTGTATCGTTTAATTTTTGTAACCTATGTTGATTGTTGTACCTTGTGAAGTTCGTCGGCATCACATTTTGGGTAATGTTCCTCCTGGACAGAGAACTGGTGTTCCCCGTCCTGTTGGACACATTTTTCCCACTCTGGCTCAATCATGCTATGCATTCTGCGCCTTGCGTTGTATGTGCTCGCGGAGAGTGTTTTAGTGCGACGCACTTATCCACGACGCTTGATGGGCGTCATGATTCTCGTGGGAGGAGTGTCAATCTACTTGTCTTGGTAGTTGCTAGATATTTTTCCTGTTTGAAAATTGAAAAATCTATCGCCCTAATAATAAGGGACATATGCGATAACTCCGCTCAGTTGTAATTATCTATTTCAGTCTTTCACTTTTCAGTGTATTAAATCCTACTAAACTGTATAAATCTTGTCTTTTGTAGGATAACTTGGGTATATAGCCGAAATGGTGTATGGGCTTATCCAATTCTGGAAATTTTGAACAATGTTCAGCGTGGCGTCTTCTTTGGCGGCTGCTGCTTGTCCATTGTTGGTTTCTATTTTCTTGGAGAAAAAATGAGTAGATGGAGATGGGGTAAGTTGAGAAAATTATTTTTTGATGTATTCTTTCCTTCTTTTCCTATGCTGCAAATTAAGTAGTGGTTCTGCAGCAAAGTGTTACTATTATTCTTACGTATTTGCGTATTAATTATTATTTAAAAAAATCTTTTTTAGGTATGGGTGATGAGACAAAGGAAACAGCTTCCTCAAAAGCCAAAGCTTCTGGAAAAGGAAAGAAGAAAGCAAAGCTTACATAAATTGAACTTTTGTTTGATAACCATCCGCATCAGACAAGACAGCAAAAAAACCAAAGGAATATTTTAGAATTTGTTATTTTATTAGTAGCATTTTTAAATAAGTGTTATTGAAGTCTAGGATTTAAATTTTTCTGTATCGTGTAAACATTTTTGCTCACTGGTTTCTCCAAAAACCCATCAATCATCATATTAGTGAATCCACACCTAAAGGTGCTTTTCGCGTGCTTAAAACATAAGTCGTAGAGGTGATCTAGTTTTCGAGGCAAAATCATTGTTTAGCTAATTCATTGAATGCTTTTAATTTATTATAGCAAAGTAGTAATTTCTATTGTTCTGCTCAACTTTAATCAATTAATTTCAGTTATTTTTTGCCATAATGTACGTTTCTAGCACTTACATTCCAATGAATCACTGCAAATATCTGCCATAATAATAAAATTAGGTGTATATTTAGTTGTAGTATTATTTAAAAAACTGGTGCACATAAAAATATGAATGAAACCTGAATGAATTGTGTTGATTTGGGTTGTGTAACTTAACTTGTGTTGTGTTTTACAGCTTTAAAAGAATTATTAAAATTAGTGGGAACTATTATGTTAATATTGATATGCATGTGAAAGACAAATCTGAACGTTAGTAATACGAAAATTTTCAATTAAATGCATTCAAGTTATTGAGTATCTATCATGCAATGACCTTACAACATCCGCATTCCACTGTCACATCACTAGTTGTTATTTTTATTTATTTATACTAATGCATTATTGCCGTCTCATCATTGATTGATGAATAATGTACAAAATATAAAAAAAAACGTATTGTCGATTATGAATAATTTGGATTCTAGTGAAATAAAAAAAGTTTTTAGATTGTAGACATCAAAGAGAATTGTGAAGCCTGAGAAGAATGTTGTGAAATCATAAATTGCGATGCAGTACCTCTCATTTCATAAATTAGTGTTTTGTTGAATTTGTCATCACAAAAGTTACTTTTTAATAAAATAGTTTCGTTCCAGACTCAGAACTTTCTTTGAACATAATTAAATCCACGCCATTATATACATAAGCATAATCTTAATTAAGCGTGATTATTTTAAGAGAATCGGGCTAATCGGGCGTATAGTTAGTTAGTGATGCATCAAAATAAAAGGAGTTGCAGACATCACGGTAAGGTAAGGCTACACGTTGTCGTTGTCCGCAAACTTCATTTTTGAAATTTAAACTACTTAAAGGGAGCATTTTTGGCAGCCCAGAGAGCTATGCGTGAGAGAGACGAATTTTACAGAAACAGACGGACAGGGAGAATATTTAGCAACCTGCGGTGATGTTGAGACTTTTTCGTGGGGATCCGCCGGTGAGGATGCTCCTGTTCTGAATGTACAGTGCATCCCATTTAGAATAATAGCGCAGATAAGTAATGGTAATATCAAGTGATAAAGTAAACATTTACCAAAATGCAGTTAGCCGACTGTCAATCTGAATGGGATGTGCTGTATGATGCTCTGACGACTTGATCTATCTGGCAGTATTTGACGTTTCGCCGGTGAGGATGCTCCTGTTCTGAATGTACAGTGCATCCCATTTAGAATAATAGCGCAGATAAGTAATGGTAATATCAAGTGATAAAGTAAACATTAACCAAAATGCAGTTAGCCGACTGTCAATCTGAATGGGATGTGCTGTATGATGCTCTGACGACTTGATCTATCTGGCAGTATTTGACGTTTTCTTTCTCTATTGAGTAGCTACAGAATACAGCCACAGCCTGTCTTCTGCATTTGCTGGAGTGAGTGAGTGAGCAAAGGCACATCAAAAGAAGAAAAAGGTATAAAAGTAGAGAGAAAGAAGAGTGTATGTATTCGTGTAGCTAGATGAGTTTGTTGTTGGAGAAAAAGAGGAGGGTAGGATAGGATATGAACGAGACTAACGAGAGGAAACCGTGCCGTTCAAAAACAAAATTCATCATCATCATCCAAAGTCTTACATATTATTTTAGTTTTGTCTAAAAACAATGTTCCGACTTTACATATTCAATTAATTATGTGGTTAACTGTTTTATCAATTAAACTAAATTCTCGGTAGGCTTTCCCACCCCTTGTATGAACACTACTTTCCGACTTTACATAATCAATTAATTATGTGGTTAACGTTTTTATCAATTAAACTAAATTCTCGGTAGGCTTTCCCACCCCTTGTATGAACACTACTCAAGTTTCTTTGAATTGTCACTCATTTCATTTAAAGTTTATCTGCTTCGTTGACGTTTTGATTGTCAGCCAAAAAACGGGTGATTGATCCTAAACTGTCCTCTTAAACTTGCACCAGTCGTGTTCTCGCGACTGTTAGTTAATGTGTATTTATCTATAGGTCTTGGTATAAAACGTAAGTACGATATAATTTTTATTCTAATTAATTAGTTTTCCTAACAAGCCGGTGACAAGTAAAGTACACTAACATGGAGTTATGTTGTTTTTTATTTGTTTGTTCGTATACTATGCGAATATCTGATTCTTTTATTCCAAAAATATCGAAAATTGATGTTGACTTTTCAAAATACGATATAGGTTTCTCGTGCACGAGCAAATAAGGGGCAACTATTTTTAGGAATACTGCTTCCGTAGCTTGTAATTTTGGTCAGGATGTCGACGGTTTCGTTTCACATTGCGAATCTTCTGGAGAAGGTAAAACATTGATTTAAATTAAGGGGCAACTATTTTTAGGAATACTGCTTCCGTAGCTTGTAATTTTGGTCAGGATGTCGACGGTTTCGTTTCACATTGCAAATCTTCTGGAGAAGGTAAAATATTAATTTAAAGTGGAGGGGTCTGAAAGCGAAAAATTAATTTAATCGTACCCTATTCCTTCTTCTTTTACTTTATTTAATCGATATATTTTGTTTATCTTCTTCGCTTGACTTATAGATGACCTCCAGTGATAAAGATTTCAGGTTTATGGCCACTAACGACCTGATGTCAGAATTGCAGAAGGATTCAATTAAGCTCGACGATGATTCTGAGCGTAAAGTTGTCAGAATGTTGTTAAAGTTGCTAGAAGATAAAAATGGAGAGGTTCAGAATTTAGCAGTGAAATGGTATAAAAATGCAAATATTAAGCTCGACGATGATTCAGAGCGTAAAGTTGTCAGAATGTTGTTAAAGTTGCTAGAAGATAAAAATGGAGAGGTTCAGAATTTAGCAGTGAAATGGTAAGAAAATACAAAACTTTTACTCGACTTTTTTTCCCGACTCTCGACAAGAGAAATATAAATAATTTTATTTATATTTCCTTTTTAAATACTAGTCTGGGGCCCTTGGTGGCTAAAGTGAAGGAACCCCAGGTGGAGACAATTGTTGACACACTTTGTACGAACATGACAGGAGATAAGGAACAGTTACGCGACATTTCCTCAATCGGTTTAAAAACCGTTATCACTGAACTACCATTGACATCTCAGCAGTTGGCCACAGTCATTTGTAAGAAAATCATTGGAAAGCTGACCGTAGCGATATCAAAGGCAAGTCAATGTTATGCTTTGTCTATATTGTTTTCAAAGAATTGGTCTAACAGTATAAATTAATGAGATGATAGGTAATCCTAATATTTTGTTCTGATTTCTACAGCAAGAAGATGTAACCGTTCAACTAGAAGCTCTGGATATTTTAGGCGATCTTTTATCAAGATTTGGCCCGATTCTACAGCAATATCATGCTATGCTCCTTGACGCTCTACTTCCACAACTGAATTCGGGACGACAGGCGGTTAGGAAAAGGACCGTTGTTGCGTTAGGTCATTTAGCAGCTTCATGTGGGGCTGCTCACTACCAAAAAATGGTCACTCTGTTGGTGGATGAGATGCAAAAAGGAATAAAAACAGGACATGCCAACACGTACATTCAATGTTGTGCAACAGTTTGCAAAAATGCAGGTCAGCGGTTTGCAGATTATCTTGACCAAGTGGTTGTGATGCTCATGGAGGCTTGCCAGAACAGCGAAGAGGATGAGTTGAAAGAGAACACATTACAAGCTTTGGAAGTATTTGTAACACGATGTCCACAAGAAATGGGGACTTATGGTCACCTCGAAAGTGTACTCCAACTGTGTGTAAAGTTGATATCTCATGATCCCAATTATAACGACGATGAGTGTTCGGGTTTCAATCCGTTGAATGAGGAGAGCATGGATACAACCACTGGTGACGAGGATGACGATCTAAACGATGAGGATGAACAGGAGGAGGATGAGTACTCTGACGACGATGATATGTCATGGAAGGTAAGTACATTTCATTATTTTTAAGAGCAAAGTTCCTAGCTTATCTTAGTATTTGTAAAACGATGAGGATGAACAGGAGGAGGATGAGTACTCTGACGACGATGATATGTCATGGAAGGTAAGTACATTTCATTATTTTTAAGAGCAAAGTTCCTAGCTTATCTTAGTATTTGTTTAGTTTGTCTATATTACCTTGTGTTTTCTTAATTTACACTTGTTACTAGGTTCGCCGAGCTGCCGCCAAATGTATCGAAGCTGTGATCGTGTCTAGACCTGACATGCTTCTCTACATTTACCAAACAGTGTCATTGATGCTAATTGTTCGTTNATCGTGTCTAGACCTGACATGCTTCTCTACATTTACCAAACAGTCTCATTGATGCTAATTGTTCGTTTCCGTGAACGCGAGGAAAATGTTCGATGTGATGTTTTTAGCGCATACCGAGCACTCCTTCGAATGACAAAGCCAGCTGTCTTGGCATTGAACGAATCGAGACTTACGGGACTTCCTCCAAGCGCAGAAGCGTCTGCCGCTGTAAACTCTTTGGATTCCCAAATACCTCAACTGGTAAAAATTGTTCAGAAGCAACTGAAGGAGAAAAATATCAAGAGTCGACAGGTGGCACTTCAACTTTTGTCAGAATTGGTGGGTGTCTTGCCAGGTTGTTTAGCACCGTTTTTGTCCAACATGATGAATGGAATTCTTGTTTGCTTGTCGTAAGTTTTCACGAACATTAAATTGTTTAATCGTTTTGTATTCGATTGAACTTTTCATGAGCTGTTTTCAAGTTTTCGATTCTCTTTTAAATTCTTTTCTTTTTTCTTTTATATTTTGCTCAGGGACAAAAACTCCACTTTGTGGGTGTCTTGCCAGGTTGTTTAGCACCGTTTTTGTCCAACATGATGAATGGAATTCTTGTTTGTTTGTCGTAAGTTGCCACTCACACTTATAAAATTATTCAATAATTGTTTTGCATTCGATTTAACTTTTCAAGTGCTGCTTTAAAGTTTCTAATTCTATTTCAAATTCTCTTTTCTCTTATTTTATTGCGCAGAGACAAAAACTCCACTTCTAATGTTCGCACCAATACCCTTAGCTTTGTATACTGCATCATGTCCTCCCACCCAGTTGATGTGGTACAGCCTCATTGTCGAGACTCTGCTCCCAGCTCTGTTGGCCTGTGCTGGGGATAATTTCTACAAAGTCACGGCCGAAGCGCTTTTGGCACTGCAAGTTCTAATCAAAGTAGTTCGGAGCGACAACTCTGAGCATCCAAATGCGGCCCAAATCGCCCATCAAATTTATCCCGTCGTTCTTCGGCGTCTCAAAGCCACGGACATTGACCAGGAGGTAAAAGAAACGGCAATTACAACAATGGCCACGTTATTGGCACATTTGGGTGCATACATTCAGCCAGAATGGGGAACTTGCATTCCTATATTTCTGGAACGTCTCAAAAACGAAATCACCAGACTTACTGCCGTCAAAGCACTTAATTTAATGGCGTCCTCCCAACTGGTGAATTTGGACCTAACACAGGTTCTCGGGGAGGCAGTAACTGTGTTGGCTTCATTCCTTCGGAAGAATCAGCGTGCCCTTAAACTAGCCACATTGAATTTACTAGATACTCTGATGAAAAGGTACAGCCTGAGCGAAAGTGGCATGCTCCAGAATGTGATAAACGAATTACCCCCACTTCTCAGTGAAGGAGATCTTCATTGCGCCCAGCAGGCTCTTCAACTGTTGACTTCCATTGCAGTTTACCAAACCCGAGCTTTAGAACAGGCTGCAGTTGTCTGCATGTCTTCTATTAAGATTCTTGTGAGATCACCACTAATGCAAGGTGCTGCATTGGGCGCCCTAATGGAATTCTTAAAGGCGTTGGTAAAAGCCAACATTCCGAATTATCAGTCGACCAGCCTGCTTTCCATTTTCCTGCAACCTGACACGGTGTTGAGTCCATCAAAGGCGGACACAAATGCGGGAGCTCACCACAAGCAAAGTTTTTACAGTTTGGCAAAGTGTATCTCAGTGATAAGTGTGGAGTCTGGGCAGCAGGAAGCTTTAGCAGTGGCAAATAGTTTTGTGAAGGAGTTGACAAAGGGGCCGGGATTACAAGATACTCAAGTTGTAGTAGCCCTCCTGTCAATTGGAGAAATTGGGCGTCATGTGTAAGTCAATGATGTTTCATGCAAGCTTATCCACCCATTCAATTTATTTTCATCAAAAAGTAATAAATGTAAATCTGTCCGTGAACTACTTAATAATGTGAGCTTATTTTGGATTATGATTTGCAGGGACCTCTCTCAACTTGGAAACTTACGTCAGGAGATTCTTGCATGCTTCTCCAGCCCATCTGAGGAAATTAAAACGGCAGCAGCATACGCCTTTGGATCGGTGACAATTGGGAACTTACAGTCATTTTTACCTGCCTTGTTAAACGAGATGAAGCAGCAGCCAAAAAAACAGTACCTACTGCTTCACGCTTTGAAAGAGGTAAAGGGACAAACACTTGTTGATCCAAGTACTCATACATGTTGCTTTCCTCTTCTATTGTTTTTATTAATGATGGAACTTTTATTTCTGCTACTCTTTCAGATCATATCCGCACAACAAAGCGTGAATATTTCAATCTACACCGAAGACATATGGAATGCTTTATTTGCTCATGCCGAATGTCCAGAGGAGGGAACTCGCAACGTAGTTGCCGAGTGCTTGGGACGCCTGACTCTTGCTAATCCTGAAAAATTCCTGCCTCGTCTTAAGGCTGCACTTTCGTCAGATTCCAATCTCCTTAGAACAACTGTAGTCACTGCCGTTAAATTCACCATTGTAGATCAACCCCAACCTATCGATCCCCTCCTCAAAGAGAATATTGGTGGCTTCTTGAACAGCCTGGTTGATCCCGACATCAACGTCAGAAGAGTGGCCCTGGTCGCTTTCAACTCTGCAGCACACAACAAACCTGCGCTCATTAGAGATCTGTTACCTCAATTGCTACCAAAATTGTACTTAGAGACTCAAGTCAGGGTAAGAATCCGACAATTCTTTGCTATATTAGTCAGTACTCAGTTATAATTTTCATGGAGAAACTAGGCTTCGAATTCATGTTAATGTGGCTAATGTGAGATTTTTTCTTTTCGTTCTTTGCAGAAAGAGCTAATTCGAGAAGTGGAAATGGGTCCATTCAAACACTCTGTTGATGATGGTCTGGATCTGAGGAAAGCAGCGTTTGAATGCATGTATTCTAATGTGAGATGCTTTTATTTTCCTTGTTATTCTTTGCAGAAAGAGCTAATTCGAGAAGTGGAAATGGGTCCATTCAAACACTCTGTTGATGATGGTCTGGATCTAAGGAAAGCAGCGTTTGAATGCATGTATACTCTATTGGATTCCTGTCTAGATAGACTAGACATTCGAGACTTTTTGACTCACGTAGAAAATGGTTCTTCGGGACCATTATGACATCAAAATGCTTACCTACTTGATGGTAGCTAGACTGGCAGCGCTCTGTCCTTCACAGGTAGTTCAAAGACTGGACCGACTCATTGAACCTCTCAAGAATACTGTCACAATGAAGGTGAAGGCAAACTCGGTGAAGCAAGAATATGAAAAGCAGGATGAGCTGAAAAGGGCCGCGTTGCGGGCGGTCAGTGCATTGAGCTCAATTCCTGATGCTGGTAAGTTTAGCAAAAAATAGCAGTCGGTTAAGTCTTTGATCATGATGAAAACATACTAGTAATTTTTATAATTGTTCTTAATAGATAAACACATTCAGCTGATGGAATTTGTTGCCCACATTCGAAATAGCCAAGAACTGCAAACCCTCTACGAATCCGTGCAGAGCGATACATCCGCAGGTGCTGCAAATGACGTGCCCATGAACATTGAATGACCCTTAAGATTTCGTTTTTCACCTTGATAATAAAGTAATAATGAGTTGTTGATTTGCATATTATAAAGTTTCTTGTACAAGGATCCAGTTTTTGTCGTTTATGTACTGTGTTAATATTTAAAAATTCATTTGTAACGACATTACATGCTGCAACATGTAATTATAAACAGTAATGAAAAGTAGAACATTTATATACAATGATGAAATATATAATATAAAATGAGCACATAACTATAAGAGATGAGTGAATGTATTATTTGCAATCTGAGGAACTACCTAAAAGAATACAGATATACAAACAAAAGTGTAGTGAGGTAGGTAAAAGTAAATCGGGTAAGAAATTCATAAAATATTTACAACCACTAAAATTTTGAAAATTGAAATTAAAACATTTGTAATAAAACACGGACAGAATGTTGAATCTTAAATTGGATAGTTAATAATAAGTTAGATAGAGAGTTTGGTAAAAAAAATCCAGCGTAGGTATTAGGTAGGTAAATACAGAGGCGTTTTTTGTTGTCAATAAAGTAAAAGTTGAAATGGGTATGCCATCGTATCTGTAAGATGAACTAACAAAACTCAAATGTAATTTGTTGTTGTGTATAATAAAAAATGGTAATGACGCGACTGATATCATATAATAATTTGAAGGTGTGTGTAAATCAATGTAATATATTTAAGCAGCATTTCAGTGTCATTATCATTATCATCACTATTAGGTCGAACCCAAAATAACTAATACAAGTAATACAACCAAACAAACTGTTAGTTTTATGTTTATGATGCTCTGCTGATGATGTGTAGGTATGATTGTGATGTGATGATGTTAATGAAGATGCGAAATTATTGTTAATATTTCTATCAATAATAAAATAGAGCTACAACATACATACAACCTGTTCATTGATCTTAAAAAAGTTAATTGATTCTAATTAAGTATTCCAGTTTTGCATATAATCTGAGTATTCTGAGTGAGCTCTCTTCTCATTTGATTAGGCTTCATTGTGTGCTTAGGCTAGGCTGGTGGCACGACGAAAAGCGGGTGTTTGTTCACACATGTTTTTTGAGTGTTTTTGTTTCTTCCTTGTTGTATACCTAATATGTACTTTGTTTACGTTCTATAACTGATCGATAATAAAATCTCTCGAAAAGTCCATCAGCTCACAGCTCAGCAAGCAACACAACACAACTAACACAAGTAACAACACTTTGATCTCAATTTCTCAATAAAATAAAATAATTGGTTCAGCTCTACTTTTGTTCATTCATCAATTAATTCAATAGACCAAGGAATAGCTACTATCTATGTATCTCATTGCAATAGACAGATAAAGTATCACGAACACACACTGTATAAACCTCAAAACAATTTAGTGTTTTAAAAACATTTAAAGATTTCAAAATTTTGAAGTGAAAGTGGAAAGGGGCTCAATTCTACAAAGCAATTAGGAACAATTATTGTCAAAAATATCAGAATGTCCAACTTCTTGGACGTTGATGACTCTATCATCACCCGTAATTTGCTGCTAGCAGGAGGGATTGGTCAGGTAAACACAAAGGATTTATAATTTTGTTCAGAATGTCCAACTTCTTGGACGTTGATGACTCTATCATCACCCGTAATTTGCTGCTAGCAGGAGGGATTGGTCAGGTAAACACAAAGGATTTTTAATTTTGTTAAATTATCAAGACCATTTGCATTTGGAGGCTGTTCTTATGTTTTTCTCTTTCCTCCTGATCTCGAATTTTGTATGTCTTGTCCTAATTTTTAGGATGGGGACGGCTTTAATCCGACTTTACAAGATAATAGACCACTATTTACACCCAGCGATAGGAAAGAGCAGGCCCAGTGCAAATTTATAATTCCTACTCCAGGTATGCAGCACATAGCACTCATTGCTTAACTTCTTTCCTGATTCCTGACTACTAAAAATTATTGTTTGGCATTTTTTTCTAGGATTTTGCATAAAAACCATAGACAAGTTAAGTGGGAAAAAAGTCTTTGTCAACATCTGCAAATCCAGTGAAGTTCACGAACCAGACTTTGACTATCCTGACGATCAGCTCGCTGAAATATTATCGGATGGGGTCGACGAGGAAAAGGAAAGTCTAAGAATGCCTTTATCAATTGGCGATGTTCACGAGGAAAAGGATAACAAAGGAAACCCTTGTTTGGCTGTTGAGGTGATTGTTAACACAAAGTTTTTCGACGAACGAATTCTTGTCTCGGAGCTGTATCGCAACTTTCTCCTTGTCGTCTCAATGGAAGGCATTGACGAGAAGCACAAGCTTTCCCTGGAAAAGAACAATTTTACTGTTTTGTCCCATAAAAAGTCCGTTGGCAAGCTCAATCCTCAATTTGTGAGAGCCAAACCGACAATTGTGGAAATGTCATCGAGCAGCAGCAGCAGTAAAAACAACAGCAAGTCATCTACAGTTAGCCCCATCACTACCACTCTGTCTTCAAAAAACGGGAGCAGTAAAAAGCTAGTCGAGGAAGTGGCAACTAAGGATAGTCAACTTGAGTGCAGCATTGTCCAGCTTTCTGGAGATGTT
>JAANSP010001818.1:0-14245 GCA_036850745.1 Homidia socia | reverse complement strand
TTTCGTGTTTTTTTAGGTTTCCTCCAGAAGTGGACGACTTCTGTACACCGACGGCAATATGTACATGATTGGATTTCTATATCAGGAATGACACTTTTAACCAAAAGTATTCATAAGTACCTGATGGTTTGATAGTGACATAGTGCAAGGTTGTCCAGATGAGAGCAATCTACGTACAGGAAGCAAAATGTGAATGTTTGTTTATATTACTGTGCTAGTGGATGGATTCGCTTTTCTATCATTGACAATATCCATCAGTGATGCAACTTTCTACCCGTACATAATCAATCATAAACTTGAAACCCTGAATGATGAAAATAGGATGCGTGAAAAAGGAGTGAAATGAGACCAAACGGAAATCTCAGGTCTAACGGAACTATCCCAAGTAAGTCTGCATTCCGTAATAACTTTTTTAATTCGTTATCGCTTTATAATTGTAACAACTAAAGGATGAAAACAAATCAATCTAAAAAAACGTGAACAAACTATTTATGAATAAGTAAATAGGAATTTTTAATGTTTTTTGTTAAGCTAGCTGCTTAACGCGGTATTATTTATCTACGACGCTAAATAATTGTACCGGGCGTAGCTAAACATAGCAACCAGCGTCGAAAATTTTAACGAGTGAACTACGACCGCAGGCTGACCCACGTACCAAAATGTCGCATTTTCAAATAAAGAACTTGAAAAAATCAAAAATTTAGCCGTGGCGGCTTATTACCCATGTTTCAAGTAGCTGCTTAATAACAAGTGAATGCTTGTAGAATACTTGATCCTAATTATAGCGCTATCAAAATTTGTTCTGACAAGCCAAACAACTTGAAAATTCTTCAGTAGCAAAATTTGTGTTATCAAAACAAGTTGATTAACATAACAATAATAAAATAATTGAGCTATTAAGATAAGCCTATTATTTTTTGGACAGACCTATGGTATGATTGTATAACAACGAATGATTAAATGAATTGAAAAATTATATTGTAATGCATGGAAAAGAAAGGATAAATGTTGCAACAGCGAAGCAATCGTGTTATAAAATGTTTACATGCAAACTACACAAGTTTAAGTTGCATTTTTAAAATTCTCTATCATAATATAATTGCCTTATTGCCTTCATCAGTTAAGTTATTAAATCTTTGTGTCTTCTGCCCTGTCTCTCCCTCTCCTTTTGTCCTTTCACATATTGAAGTTTCATAAAAAAGTAACGTATTGTTGACTCCATATTAGTAATAGATTTTTCCCTGACAAAAGTTGTTGCAATATTTTTTTAAACCCAAGACTCACGAAATATCGTTTTCATTGAGATGATAATAACGATGATGATACTTCGTGCTCAAGGAACACATAGCATACAGAAACATTTAAACACCTGCAGGCAACGTTAATAATGTAATAATAACGATAATAAAAACTGTTCAGCCTTAAATAAAGCATATTGTAGACATCATCACGATTAAAATGAAGATCATTCCAAAACGGTAAAATGCATTTTTTACGTAAGAGTAATAAAAACCATTACATTATTATCATCATCATGTGCATTAAGTCAACAAAAATGTAAGAGCTTGTTATTGTATGTCTGTAAAAAGTTGCGTGCTCAAAAATTCCTCAAGAAACGAAAGCCCTCCCAAAGGTTTACCATAAATGTTCAAATAAACATTTCTATGAACTCATTCACACGACAATTCAGTGCAGTCAATAAATAAATACAAGGAGTTTTTTAACTGCTGAAGGACCTTCCCAATATTTTTGTACTGCTGATATAGCAGGTGAAATAATGCTACATGTGTATAACCGTCTAACTGCCGTACAATGAACTACTTAAAAAATGTGTGAATAAGAATATTATAAAATTTATTATTAATTTTACAAGGCCGAACTGAAAGATCACTCACCGGTTGGTAGAGCTTAACACATCTCCCATCGGTACACCAAAAACTGCAGACAATAGTCGTATGAAACGGAAAGTAAAAAGATAAAACAAAACATTAAAAATTATTACAGCAAGTCCTCGTGTTTACTTTTGCTTTGCTTACCATTTCATGTAAGAAAAAAGACACATTTTATGTGAATTGTGAATATTGTGAATACGGGTGAGTACAGTTGTATTTTTTATTGTATTGGACCCCACATGATTTTTCATGCAATATATCATCACTTGCACCAAACAAGTACAAATTAGTAACGGTGACCCAGTGCAATGAAACGAAACATTGATTGGCTACACATAAGCTTGTACTTTCCTTATTTTTTGCGCTGTAATCGCATTATCCCAACAATGCTGTGTGAAGATGGCTTAACGTGCTTTTGTGTAGTTAATTTTTTTGTGGGACATGTCGTGATCACATTAAGCATTCATTCACAGCGGTGTCACTCACTCATACGCATAAAATTTCCTTTTTCTTGCCATCATCATTGAATATTGAAAAGAGGAATGTTTGTTTGTGAGTATTTTAGAGGGAAAAATATGTGCTACTATTACATGCACCATCGTGTATCATGTAACTACGAACATGATAAAAATATTCCTTCTAAAATCTATAAGCTTTCTGCTACAGTACCACTGCGCTCGACGATGAGAATAATAAAGATAAGTGTTTGAACTAATATGGATTTTTAATAATTTTCTTTCTTTCAAGAGTATATTTGGACATGATGAGATATTATACATGGATTTGGCCCAAATAGATTATGATACTGCACTGCGCACTGCATGCCTGTCTGTGTAAGAATAAGAATATGATACTTTTTTTGCATTTCATGCTGGTTTTCATATTTGCTGTCGTCTGCAACTGAGATTTTTATCTATTTTCACTTTCAGTTAACTTTGCTGCATAACTTTCATTGTGAATGTGCTTGACCCATCATTCAACCTTTTGTTTCTTACGAGTGGTTTTATGCGGGCGAGCAAGCGGCAATAAATAAAATAAATAAACTACAACTACGCAATTCCTATTACTTCAATGTATAATGCAATGCTTTGATAATATGTAAATAATGCAGGTAAAGCCAACAACGATGAGTTGGTCGATTTGGGAAAAAAAGTCACAAAAATCTCGTATCAATATCAAATAGCTATAAACTTCAACGGTAGTAAACATCAATTATGTGGGACGCTTTTGTTTATTTTTATTGCTGCTTATTTTTGTGATTTATGATAAACAAAGATCGTGTAAAAAAGTAAGAATCTTTTGCTCATGGTTCCATTCCACCAAATACCACAAAAACAGTTCAAACTACAGACAAGAATATATCTTCACAAGACAATTTTTTTTATATTCAGTGTTTAAAACAATACTTAAAAGAATCACAATGGACGCAGCGTCAAAGTCAAAAATTGTGTTCAAAAATGGATAGAAAATAGTCATCGCTAGCTACAGAAGCACAACAAGTGCGAAAGTGATTACATGGCAATTATCATTATACCCCAGGTGCATCTAAACAGCAATCTTTTGATACTTTATCAAATCAATCAACAAGGTAAAAGTGGCAGGATTAATTGCTTATTATTACAGACAGATGCTGAGTCGATAAAAAATTGACTCCAATTAATGACAATGACGATTATCCGATGGGACGGGAGTAGCATTTTGAAATACCAAGGCAGAAAAAGCACAAAGTGTATAATTATTATAGTGTACCTACCTAGATATTATGCCCCATGCGTCATGTCATCCATTGTAACTTGCATTGCAGCAGGAGAAACCGCACCTTTCTACATTATTTTTGGTTTCACTCTTTAAATTTAAATAATTTTGTTTGTTGTTTTTTATCACATTGCGTTTTTGCACTGGGTATACCGTCTGCTGCACATTTGTTTTGCAGTCACAATTTAGTAATATTTTTGAAGGCATTTGTGTGTAGTGTGGAGGCTAGCTAATGTAAGTAAATAGACTAACGGCCTCCACGCGTAAATAATTTATGTGCATTTGAGATATTGAATGAGTGCCATTGATAATGAGATGGTGGTAGCTGACTGCATACTAGACTTAATTGCTTCTTCTTCTTCAGTCGTTCGTGCACACCTTTCCATACTTATGATTCCATCCATCGTTTAGGGTGGTCGGTAAAGAATCAATGAGCAAATCTTTTATCAAGATTCCTGCACTAATTAGGCGGTACACAAGTGGTCGCCCAGCGTCTTCACAGTGTACGAATGGGGTTGGCTTTTGTGTATTTCATTCATGCGTAAAGAACAGAAAATCTAGAAATGGTCTTTAAAAGCTCCACGGTATGTGTTATGTTTTCTTTGTGTTTAATGGTCGTTATATGCACAATTCCTGCATAGTAATGATCAGTAATTAGCAATCTCAACAACGTACAAAGTTGCAAGCAGAAAAATAAAAGTTGTAATAATAACTCCATGCTGCACTGAGTGCGAATGTGAAAACATTTTTGCTAGTTCGTTTGCCTTTATGTTTTTGTTGCTCTTGTGCTCAATGAATTGGGAGTATCAAGAATGCGCATGTCTATCTGCAAACAAATCTGTAATCCTGTAAGTGTTAACCAGCACGCATGAAAAATTGCTGATCATAAAACCAGGAGTCCGTGTTTTAAAAGGGCTGCGCAAAAAATAATTAGGAGGAGAAGCGATGATGCGCAGTGTGAAGATGAAGAAAGTTATGTTCGCCCATTGCTGCACTGCTAGTCATATTGTACTCTGATCATTTCTTAATGATTATTTATCGTCTCTGAAAAAGTAGCTCCTTTTCAGAGATTTCAGTGATAATCACGTTTTAAAGAATGTTTTACGATTGGAGCTTACAATTATTACTGTCAGTCATTGTGTAATACATATACATATATACAATCACTGCTTTGCATTATTATGATGACAAAACGGAGTCGTTAAAGTACTAATGGAAATCCAGGCAGTATACATGGCCAACTGGTTTTCTAATTAATTTTACTAATTGCTTCTGAAACAGCGGTTGATGCTCTCATCGCTCCTACCAAAACCATTTATCTCATGCGAATATGACGCTTTATTCTATTTTTAGTTTCTTTGTTGACGANGAATATGACGCTTTATTCTATTTTTAGTTTCTTTGTTGACGAGGACGTCAGTAATCAAAAAGTTCAATAATGAAAGAATGTTTAGCAGATAAATCGAATTTCCGCCCATTCTTATAACCGATAAAATGTACAACTGATCGACTTGGAGGAATGAACACTATTATTATTATTAGCTTTTAAACTTTGATGATGCAATGCATTTTCCATCATACTAATCCTAAAAAAATGCATATAAATATATCTAGCAAAAGTTCTGTTGGTAAACTATTACTTTTTTAATAGTTGTTTTAGATGAGATAATAAGGATCAGTCAATAATAATAGTTTGTCATAAATAGCAATTCAATACTGGTTTGCTTGAAGCAAAATGTATTGTAAAAGTGCATTCAAATTGAAATTCTAAATGGGATTCTGTCATCGTTGCTTCCCATTTTTAAATTCATTTTTAGTATGATATATGAACATTGAACTTTTTTCAAAAAGAATGAATTTAGTATGTTTATTCTCAAAAGTAAGAGTGATCAATGTAAGAAAATTGAAGATAAAATCATTATTAGACAATTCCAATTTTCCAATATGATACTGTGTTTTTCGTCTTTTTGATTTAAAACAAATTTTAAGAAAAAGGGAAAAGTATAAAGTTGCATTTATTGAACCAGGAATCTTAGTGACTAAACTTGAACTTTTTTACACAAAAAGTTATATTCAATGATATCGAAATATTCATACTAAACTGTAAACTATTAACATTTTTGGAGTAAATAATCGAAACTCTTGAAGTAAATATAAAATTTGGGCGGAAGAGCTTAAGCTTTTAGATTTTAATCTTTTTTCGCTATCTTTAATTGAAATGAAGCCGCTATAACTGTAATTACAGTACGGTGTGGTTAAATACTGATGTACTTTAGGCGTTATGGAGTATATTTTTCCTCTCTTCCTAAATACAAAGGTATTTATTTTCATACACATACATACTCCATTGGGGTAGGATAATGCAGATCTAAATGAAAATGATTATGATCCTATTTCTGAAAGTAGGATTATGATTATGACGAGGAATGTAGAGTATAAAGTGTTAAAATGTGAAGTGGAGTATGATTATGACAGAATAGGAATATGAATCGGACGACTATAAGGAAGCCTTTATGGAGTATATTTTTCCTCTCTTCCTAAATACAAAGGTATTTATTTTCATACACATACATACTCCATTGGGGTAGGATAATGCAGATCGGGATGTGAATTATGGATAATGCGAAATTCTCTTTTTTATGAAGTGGACAATAAGTACATACCTACCTACCTGTATCACATAAAATGTGACACGAGTTTATTAAAAGTCGTGACCATACATAAATACTCCTATCCGGGTACGCCGTCCACTTACTTATACTACCCTCTAAAATGTTCAAAAAAAGACGTTGAATACAATGTATAGATATTTTCGTAATTTGAAATCATAGGTACGTCATTAGCAAAATCAAATACGATTGTAAGTAGGTACATGCGTCCTGTATTTTTTACATTTAACAAGCCTACTAATCAAACCCATGCTTTTTATAGAGGTTGCTGTAATAGTCATTGTTTACGATCCTCTAATCTCCTGTTTTTGTTGTATGAATTTTTAACATTTTTCCTTAGGAGTTTTTTATTAATAAATTCTCACTTTTTAAATTTTGAGTTGGGCATGCTGTTAAAATTTTTTATTAATTAACCATACCGTTGTTGTCTATTTGGGATGAGATCACCGAGACGAAAATACAATGAAATGGAATGAATGGTGATTGATTTGAATGAAGAAGATAAACATAATGATAATGATTATGATAAGCAGGTATATAAATACACCATAGTATTTATTTTAACGGGTACTTGTTCGTAGTCACTGCTCATGTCTCCCTCTTCGTCATCAGTTTCATTCATGATGGTGACGAGAACAAAGAAAAGTGCCGGAGGTATCCAAAAAAGCTATGCAATAATGTAACAAACCATTACGTTTGATATCCAAGCGAACATTTATAATATGAGTACAAGCTGTATGCCTTGTCAACTCGAAGCCATCATACCGCAGTGTTTTCCTCCCAGTTCAGTTTTGATTGCCAGCGGGGTTATGAATTTCAATCATATTCAATTAAAGCTTTCTCACATGAGAACACAACTGAATCAAGGGAAAATGACGGAGAGGAGAATGATAGAATCAGCGGGTGAAGAGTGGTTGGTAAAGATTGAAGGGGTGTTGAAAATATTACACCACTTACTGTCTCTCATCCTCATTTACGCTTGATTTACCGGATAGCTTTCATTTCAAAATGTAAAGTTTTTCTCTCTTCCCCTTTTGTTTATATTTACTTACCATTTTACCAACCGCATTACAGTGCATACTATCATAAGTCACATAAGACCAGGCTTGCCTTTTTGGTTTACCTTGACTGATTCCAAAGCAGAATCTTGCCGATGATGACACTACACAGCTTGTCTGCGCGCGTTCGCAAAAACAAAGACCTGTTTCTTTTCAGTAGTAAATATTTTACGCACTCGCCACCAGATCCGTATTGCATAGTTTGGGAGGACGTTGTATGTATTTATTATTACTGCTGGTTTTCACCTGTGCCATTATAGACCAGGCTTGCCTTTTTGGTTTACCTTGACTGATTTCAAAGCAGAATCTTGCCGGTGATGACACTACACAGCTTGTCTGCGCGCGTTCGCAAAAACAAAGACCTGTTTCTTTTCAGTAGTAAATATTTTACGCACTCGCCACCAGATCCGTATTGCATGGTTTGGGAGGACGTTGTATGTATTTATTATTACTGCTGGTTTTCACCTGTGCCATTACAATTGATTCTGCACTCAAAGCTCATTATTTTCAATTCGAGTAGGTGAATTAACTTGGCGTATTATTTGTATCAAACTGCGATTGAGCAAAGCAGCAAAACTAAAACCGGCTTGTCTGGTCCTTTCTTTTATTTATGTATTCAGATAAGACACAATCTAAAAAAATCTCCGAATGAAACAATGAGATCACTAGACCATTCATCGTATGCAAGGGAAGTGTCCATCTGAAATAAATTGCCCATATCGAAAGATACGTGATGATGATGATGTATTTACACTCATCCATAAAACCATACATTTGTATTACTTTGCCATGTAGCATTTCAAACTCTGATAAACGTGAAAAAATAAGAGACTGTTTGTTATTGCTTTTTACCAAGCCCGCATTATGTATGCCAGTGGCATTTTCTTATTATTTCTCCGTTTAGTTTTTCTGTTTTCTCAAAGTGAACATTATAACACGCTTATTTCTGACACAATCGCAACGATGACATAAATAAGATGAATTAATACCCAGGATAAAATCATAACCACAATATAACCAGTGCAGCAGCGCAACATAGGAACTTTCTTGTATACCATTTTTTGCAATCTACGCACAAACAGATATTTCAGTTCCCGTTACAAAACAAGTCTACCGACTGTCGACGATAATAGTAGTTGTAGTGGTGAAGTAATCACACTTGTCTTCTGGGATTTCTTGATTGAGTTAAAAAAGGGACAGAATAAGTAGTGGTAGTGATGGTGCGGGTGGAGTGAAATGTTGAACGTGGAAGACGATGATTATGGTTGTTGTTGACGTCGCATTGCATTGCAATCACTCACGGCATTAAATGTATAAAATATTGTACATCCACTTATCTATTTTTATTACATTTCAACCACAGTTTATCTTCCTTTGCGAGTTACTCATGTTATGTTTTAATAGTAGAAAAAAGAACTGCGCCACACTATACACTAAGCTAGCACACTAATCTCTACGCTTCATTTGACCTTTAAGTCAAATGATTCAGTGGCGAAAATGGTCATATTTTTTAAGGAAAGTGTAATAACATCGTGCCATTATTATATGGGGACAAGTACTATATAAAATACTTATATTGCTTTGTTATACTCGCAGTTTAACAATCCAAGTCAAAAACATCTTTGATAAAATCAAGTCACAATTGCCATCATTGCATCATCATCATCATCCTCCCATATTGTACTCCATTAGTACAGGCAAAATTATAACTCACCTTTGAGATTACATTTTGTCGGTATTACGGCTTTATAGTAAAAATTCATGTTTTTTTCTGATACCGGTTTCCTCCTTTGATATTATTCTTGTTCATTTAAAAGACTGAAGGGTGGCCGAGAAGCTAAAATGTTAGATAGAATGAATGCTTGAAGCAAACATGGCACAGCTAGGGAGGAATGGTTCTTGCTCTTTCTTTCTCTGACCAACTAAAAAAAATGTTTTGCTGCTTTTTCTTCTTCCTTCTCAAATCAAAATGTTAGATAGAATGAATGCTTGAAGCAAACATGGCACAGCTAGGGAGGAATGGCTCTTGCTCTTTCTTTCTCTGACCAACTAAAAAAATGTTTTGCTGCTTTTTCTTCTTCCTTCTCAAATCAAAAAAAAATGTTTTGAATTTTTTTTTCAGATTCACACATTCTTATAGTCTACAATAGGTACCTAATAACATGTTGTCCTGATGAGCCTAGGCGCTGGGCAGTTAACCATGTTATACATAATAACAACTGTGCAAATTACAGCAAATAAAATAACACAGAGGAAATATTTGAAAATTATATGCATTACACCTGAAGGTTCAATTACTTGAAAATTTGCTTGCTAATGATTGTGCCGCTGAACCGAATATTTTAAAATAATTGCAAACTGCGTGGCTGGGTTATTTCTGTCTTTTATTCAGAAGATTTTAGCCAACTTTTTATAATAATGTACCTGTAATTTGGTTGCTATGCATTAATTTTTCACGCTATATTACTTTTCATATAACCAGGCTTGGCTGATTACAAGACAAAACGTTGTTGTCGGAAATCCACGCAAAAAAGTGTTCATAAAACACCGACAATTTTACTGTATGCATTGTATTACAATTGACCACAACCACGCGTGTGTAAGAAGCTCATGTCTGCAAACCTACCCTTGTATGCGATTTAAAGAGCATTTTATTAACCAAGAAAGAAAACTTTTCAGGATCTATCATTAATTTGATATTGTTATGAGGCTGATGGATAATGAATGATGTTAAAATTGGATTGCTTGTGAAAATATAGCGGTATCTCAACATTTATAAAAAATGCCTATATAAGCTGTAAACATGTATGGTATTACAGGTAAGTAGTTTGTCTACTGGGTATGTAGTAGAAGTAGTTAATAGCACTACGTTGGTATATGCTGTTCTGCCGGTTGGTAGTTTAAAATAGTGATAATTATTGCTGTTTCAACTTCGTAATAGAGAAAAACTAGCAAGCAAGTATTTACACATCGGTCTCTGTGATTAATTTATGCTTGTATACATGTTGCCATTTTTCTATGATTCAACAAGTCAGAGAAGCGGTATAAAACTCCTGAGGAATCTCATCATTACTGTTACAAAATGAAGAAAAAAGAAGAGTTTTCCACTATTGAACAATGTGAAGTCTTCTTCATCATTGTGCATAAGACAAAAATTACATTTCCCCAAAGAAATTACTTCTCTCCCATCGCTAAAAAACTGGTAAAATGCTTACATATAATTTGTAGCAAGCGAAATGTAATTCAAAAACTTCTATATTTTGAAAACACATTAAAATGGTTACGGAGTAATTTTAGGTAGGCTTATGTGGTGTAACTTAATACTACAAATGTATATTGTCTACGTAATTTATCCATATTCATAAGATAAGGAGTAAAGAAAACTCCAACGAAGCTTGAAAGAATCAGAAATTTTGAAAATGAAACGAACAGAAGCTTCTACGCAAAAAGGAAGCTCATAATGATGGATGACGTAGATGTTAATGGTCCAATAAGATGCTGCACTATTGTGTTATCGTTATCACTACTGCGTTAGTATGCGTAGTATAATTATTTCCCTTGCTTACATTTGAGCACGTTGTATGATCAAGTAGACCAACAAATAAATTGGGAAAAAGTGCAATGTGCCAGGATGATTTCCGCTTTCATGTATTCAAAATAAAGGAGTACTATCATGACTTTATTTAAAAGAGATTTCTT
The DNA here is from genome assembly GCA_036850745.1 of Homidia socia. Taxonomy (NCBI): domain Eukaryota; kingdom Metazoa; phylum Arthropoda; class Collembola; order Entomobryomorpha; family Entomobryidae; genus Homidia; species Homidia socia. The sequence continues at coordinate 3,172 of JAANSP010001818.1, read as the reverse complement.
ACGCAGAGATTTCCTTGTTTCTTACCATTGCACAGATATTTACGCGATTTTTTATGCCAGCACAAAGGCACGCAAAGTTGTTTTACTGTTGTTTCTGTTTTGCAAATATGTACGCTCACATATAGAACATACACTATGTATATACTGTAGTAACATGCAACAACGGAACTACTGTTCGATGGGAACAGCACGTCGTTCACGTTTCAAAATTATGTAACCAGTAAACCAGTAATGAAATCACTGCTATCTTCCTTTCTTAACCCAATCCGACAAGAAATACTGGCATCGCATCAGTCAAGTTTGAAAAAATGCGTGTACAATAATGATTTTCAAGTTCAGCGTTATAAAACCGTGTGAGGCTAGTCTGGGGAGTGTGGTGGTGAGCTGGTTTGAACATTGTATATGGGTACTCCATGATATAGCTAATTACACTAATAAAAATGATCACATGCAAAGAAAATGTATTGTAAAGGGTTGTAGAACATTTTCTTGTATTTATTGGAAAAGGCAAAGGTGTTACTTCCGAGCCGACCTGGGTGGACATAAGACAAGCATAACTTGCCGATTGATTGAGAAGCTTCTGCACCCATCTTTATGCATTCACAGTCAACCTAACACCTTCGATATGATGCTCATCAAATAAATAGTGTATTGTAGTCCCTCCTTTTAGAAGCGGCTATGCAATACAAATCTTTCTACTAGAAATAAATAATTATTATGGCAGAAAAAGAAGTACAAACTAATGAAACAAAGAATTTTATTCAATTCCCATTTTATTTTCAACTTTCCTTCACAAATACCGTTGGTTTCGGTATTTTGCTATACAAGTCGGAGAAAGGAGAAATGTGACGCTTTGATACTATTGTTGTCTAAAGGCAACGATGCATGACGAATGGCGGTGTCATCTACGCTTTTATTAAGCTCATTCTCAAAAAAATTCAAACGTATAAGGGAATTGCTTGTCAAGTCAGCACCATCATCGTTCTCGTCATTTAAACTTGTTGTATTAGACATACCTTCCCTCTCTGCATCGTCGGCAACATCATTTAGATGGAGTTAACTAAACAATAGGTGGAAATTAAAGCGCGTCAGTCAGGCGGCCCGTTAAAAACAATGCGGCATAAATACAACTTATGTGGACGTGACGTGACAAAATAAAAGTTTGACTTCTAGTGCAATGTAATATACCTATGCATTTCAGCATGATGCACGGTCGGTGCATAAAAGGAGATTTGTTGCAAAGCATGCTTATTGCTTAATATTTGTGTACACGATACGCTGCTGTTTCAATACCAATTTAGCACATTTGTTTAATGCACCAAGACTGACGATATGGATGGAGGAAGGATATATGCATGACGAGAAGTGCCAACTTGCTTGTTTGCATGTACCTAACCCCTGTATCAGTTACCGGTCATTAACGTAATTCGTTTTTTTCATTGTGAAGCTAGTTAGTTGCATGGGTACTTATTCTTCCGTAGCTGTTTCTTCCTGTTAAAATGGCTTTGCCATAAAATGCCCTGTGGCTTGTCAAGTTAATTTTTCTATTCATACCTAATATATTTACATTATACCGAGAAACGATTAATTTGTTTGATGATCCTTTAACAGATTTGTGTTTACTGTGCTATTCACGGATTTTTTCCAAAATGAAATAATGAATTTTCGAGTAAAAGCAAATCTGACCAAAACTGCTGAACGTTGTGTATATTATCAAGATGGAAGCCACGTATATAAATCATTTCACAACGATTTTGGCAACTTTTTTTGTAAACGATGATTCGCATGTTCGTTGAACTAAATTCTCCAATTAGTAAGCAGATTTGTTCTGCAAAGGGAAATTTTAAAAGTGTCACAAAATGTCATATTATTATGTTCAGTAATACAGCAGTATATCTTGAATGCATTGTAGTTGGAAACATGCCTGTCAGAATAGACCAAGCAAGAAATCACCAGATCATAATTATGTGGGTACTCGATATCTACCCACCTTCATGACCTAGATAAGAAAATAGACATGCGTGTATGTACAAACACATGCAAATGTTACACTCATTCTTTCTTTGGAGCGTTTTGGTTTTATCCCAAAATGGCAAGATATTGTTTTGTTTTCATTGTAAACAAAGTTCTGGCTATTGCGGCTCAACAATCAGCACGATTAGCTCCCAGATATATCTACTGCTCTTTAAATTACCACAGTACCGCAAATAGACATCAACAACCTCTGTTGTTGTAACAGGACCATGGTTGATGGCTGTTTTATTGAACTAAAAGTACAAGATGATACAAGGTAAATATATTATTTTCTAATGAAGCAATGTGTGGGTGAGTTTGAAATTAATAGATATCCAGTGTGTCTGTCATTCAAGCAGTAAAAAACAGGAAATTGAGATGAAACTCAAAGTTTCGTTACATTCCAACGTTTCACTTAAATGGTTAACAACATTTACAATACTGGATCATTACATAGGATTGATGCACTTTTCCGGAAGTGTAAGGCGGAGGTTATTAGGTTCAAACAAAAATATAATTGACATGTTTTCAAAAAATCCATACATGTAGGCAAATCGTACATACGCACATATAGAAACGTGACACATCCATTTTTTACTAAAATATATGGATAATTTTAATTTTGTGAGAGAGTGAAGAAAAAATTCTTATAGACCATTCATCATCAATCCTACTCCTTTTTTTACTCGAATTGTATATCTTGAAGTTACGTTAATATGAAAGATATTATTACGCTTTCTCTTACACAATAGTGGTAAGTGATTCTATATTTCATCTCAAGTCAGAACCACTTTCGCCTACACTTAACTGCCATCTTTAAAACAGTAATCACCATAATCATTCACCTTTAAGATGACAGTTGACAGTCAAGCATACAAATTAAAATTGGAAGTTGAGTTGGGGTCAGTTGAGGATGACACAATAAAACTTTTAGCAGCATGTGCAACAACATACCTAATACAGAAAAAACAGTAATATTTTTATACAATATTGTTTTTCTCTCAATTAATGGGTCATAATTAGTGCGACTTGCGACTGAGCTGATTGCAATCCCTGGAGTTTTTCTATGACATGCACAAGGTACGTAATTGAGTGTAACTCCCACATTTTTAAAGTTATTTAGTTATAATTTCATAAAATCATTCGTTGTAAAAACAAA
>JAANSP010001817.1:0-14247 GCA_036850745.1 Homidia socia | reverse complement strand
TATTGCTACTTCTACTTCTACAGGTGTAGTAATAGTAATAATAATAAGTAAGTAGTAAGTATGTGTATTACAATAGTAAACAGCAATATAGCTGTTATATTATGTGAGAGAGATGAGATGAGGTAGGAAGATGTGTTATCTTCTATCTCTTCCTATCTTTCTAAAAAAATTCGATTATCTAGAGCTAACGAACGAACGAAATCAACTGCCTCTTGTGCTGCATGCAGCTGCAGTAGCACCAGCAGAAGCGAAGAAGAAGAAGAAAAGCAAAGCAGTATATAGAGATATATACCATTGCATTGCATATTATTATACCACGGCCTTTTATAACAGTTTACGAAAACATTTATATTTTCATCTGTTTTAAAAGGTATTCTTCTGCAAGCACCACCGCACTGTCGAGAAAAACAGCGGTGCAGTGGTGGTGGTGGCTGGTAGTGGTTAAAAATGCTTGATGATATGAAAAGGTTTTCATCTTTTTTTGTATCTACCAACCACCATCACTGCATTCTCTTTTGAAAACTTTTAAAACTACGTATGGAATATTTATATTACTAAGGAAGGAGTGCAACGAGAGTACTTGACTAGCATCAGTAGCAGCACTAGCACAACAGCCAACCTTAAAGTTTTAGAAAATAGAGTGAACTGGCTGTAATAATGATGCTGGTGCAGAGTTTCTGTGTAAAAAGGAAATGCTCTTTGGCTTAAAAAAGGGAGATGGAGAAGAGAGCGAAGCACTCTTGTGCTCATCTTATTACTGACAATGAATACATATAGGTATGCGTTCTTAATCTACCTTTTTGTCCCCAAGAGTTCATTTTCTAGCAAAAGAACAAGTACCATCATCAGGATCATCTTCTTCGACAGCATGATGATTTGAGTGAGTAATCAAACAAAAACCGTCCGTCTATGCCCGGCACTGGTACTGATTCTTCTCCACTGCTGTCTAGTTTCAGGTACACCATGCTGCTGCTGCTGCTACCCCTTTTGTACGATTATTTTACTTGAGGCTTTGATGCTGTTGTACTTTTTATACCTGATTAGAAAGGGTTCATTTTACTATGTTTACCTTTCAACAAACCAACTGAAAAACCACGCCATGGTAAATACAACCTTTACTATTATCATTGTGATGATGTGATGTACCTGCAGTTTCTACTAGAGACCCTCTTGTACAAGTAGTATGATCAAACCATACACATTATTGTGAAATAAGTACTGTTGCGTTGCACATTATTCGTCCGTCACCATATCATATCGACTAATTTTTTGTATCATCTCGTTTTTTAAGTATAAAAAAGTACAATGTAGCGGTTGTATGTAAAAAAAAATGTACGCACGCATAGGGCGAAAAGTTGGTGTTTAAGCTTCCTCTTTCGAAAGTTATCGTACATAAAAATCGCATAAAGGTTATGTGCTGCTGGTGGTATCCGTGTCAAAAGCATTAGAGTAATAATAATGCACAGTTAAAAATGTGCAAGCGATTAATACCTAATTGGAATGATAATGATGGTTTATAATTACATTGTAGATATTCATAAAACATCTTGTTGTACGTCGTCATCATCATCGTTTAATCTTGTCTTGTTACTAGTTGGTTGTTACATCTTTACTTCTTGTATTACAAATACTACTCGTAATGCACGTCCATTTTCTGTCTGTACTCTGAAGAAGAACAAGAGAAAAAAAATCATTTTTATTCGTCGTTAGAACAGATGCGTACCAAAAGCGGAGAGATGCCAGAAAGTGCCATTGCTATTATTATTATTATTCTCATCTTGCTGTGTGCAAAATGCTTATTATTATTCTGCGAACATGAGCAAGTATCACACAGCCATTATATTACATTATGACTCACTCACTGAGCATTATTATGAGCTGCTCTGCAAATTACTATTAGAAAGTGAAACACAATAGCAGTTAAATAAATAAATAGGATGTGGCTGGCAGGGATGGATGGGCAATATGATGATGATAATAAAAATAATAATGGAAGATGCGACGACAACGCAACAAGCTCAACCGACAAAAAGTAATCATATGAGAACTGAGCGAAAAACATCGCGAAAGAGCAGAACAGAGAAGAAAAAGTTTTTGAGCATCATTGTACAGATAAAATGTTATTTATGCATTTGTAAACAGCACTTGCAAAAATAAATCTCTGTTTCCTTCTTTTGTTCATTTTTTGCGAAAAAAAATATTTCTTTGATGATGCGAATCGAGTGAATACACTATAAACCATAGACAAAGCACACCATCTACGTAATTATTATTTTCTAAAAATCCCTTTGTTTTTTCTCAATAATCGGGCTTCCAATCATCAAAAGTATTTTTTCGTACGTTGTGCTGCAGTCTACCAGACAGAGGATTTTGATCTATTTTTGCAAGTTTCTGGACTTGGGTACAATGGAAAGATTTGGGAGGTGGAAAACTAGAAATGTTTAATATAAAATATTATCAATTAATCCTTTTTTGCAAAATAATATCCTACTTTTATAAATGATTGATAGTACTTAGTTTTGTTTGTACGTTTTGGTACAAATTTTCTCCAAAACGTGTGTGTGGGCGGGCGTAGCAGATGAAAATGTATTTTAGTCAAGCAGCACAAATTTCATTCATTTCCCAATGGAGCAATTTTGGAAAATTTGCTTGTCTTTCAATATTGTTATTTATTACCCAAGTTGGCAAGCAGGCAGCTCAACCCTACTTATGAATCAGCTTTTGTAGGAATGTGTGTATATTAAAGGGAACACACGGCCATATGCATGCGGCGAACAACTATTATTAGAAAAATGTATATAAAAAATAACTAAGCTGATATAAATAGAATAATGTGTTCTACTTGTTCTTTGCAAATAGCAAAAAAAATATTTGTTTTATATGACGTTCTTTCAAAAATCAAATGCGATATGATTTATTGTTTTAATCAGATTATGGAAAAGGATCGAAAGTATCTATACCCTTTATAAGCTTTGATTTTTGCGTCAATCTTACTTTATATATAATTACCTATGCAAATAATATTTTGGAGATGGCAAGCATCGCAATCCTCACCTTTTATTCATGTTAAATGATATTGATAATTTTCAAGAAAATTTGCACCGTTTAAAAGTTTGCGTACAAAAAGTAGAATAATAATAATAGCAATAATCACTCTCTGTTGCTGCTAGAGAGTTTTGGTATGGTTCATAGACAATCAATGCCTTAGCAGCAGATAGATAGATAGATAGATAGACAACTACAAATTTGCCGGCATGAAAAGGTTTTTTTTCTCTTCTTTTCGAGGTCAAAACCTTGAAGGATGCTGAACAAAAATTATTATTGCTATCAACCATATCCTATGTATCCTCCCTCCTCTTTCGATTGACTTGGCATGTCCGTCGTTGCCTTTTGCTGTGACTAGTGCAGTAAGTTGTTTTGTGTTGTGTGTGTGCAAAAAAATTGTAAAGATAGCAAAGGTAGAAGATCACATTGTTTGCTCCACTGCGGAAAGTCGTTCCTGTCAATAATTTGTATTTGTGCATGATTTCTAGCTACATGCCTGCAATGCCACCACCAGAGAGATAGATAGCTGCTCAGCCAAATCCCTTTTTTCGTCATCATCTCCAATTATGATCATTTTCCTCTATTGAGGAGAGATACAGACTTTTGCATTCACTTGTATAAAGGGATGATCAAATCTTGAGAAAAATTTTATGCTTCTTGAACGAAAATTTTGCACGGCCTTGTTTACGAAATTTCGTATATCTCAGCATTTTTTGTGAATTTCATATAATATACTGTGTATGCCCTAAAAGCAGAAATTACAGGCTTGAAAAAGATAATATGAATGGAATGCTGAATGTGGTGATATCATGCATTTTATTTACTTGTTGGCAAAAATGGGGAATAAAAACTTTCTATTTCTGTCCTGGATCATGAAAATATTACATTATAAAACAGCGAGAACCCAAAAAAGCTGAGAAAATGGTTCAAAAATTTTTATCCCAAAAGAAATGTTGTCAGATGTTAACAATAAATATATTATTATATTTTCTACCCTCTACGCTTTGTCATCGCATGGGAAACAGGATCAGAGTTAATATCACTGTGCTATGCATGTATCTCATGTACATGGCATGCATTTAGAAAATGTAATCTGTGACCAGCAGCAGTAGTTGTCATGTCATCCAACTCCAATCGAATCCACCACCACGTCCATTCCTTCCTTTTCAAAATCTCCTCAAACATTTTTAGGTATCCTCTCACGCACATGCAGCATGTCTGTACAAATTGTATTAGAGAAAAGCATGAACAAGCAAACGTGAGGGATAACCTGGTAATGCTAGCAATAGCGAGAGAATATTTTTTTTGTTGTAAAAACAGGATCACAACAGAACAAGGAAAGAGAGCTGCACGCATTTTCAGTTCGAGTGAGAGAGACAAGTTTTGTACCTAAGTTGATAAAAGCAGCAGCAAGCAAGCAATAATAGAGCAAGAATAGCAAGAGCAACAGAGAATACCGAGTGAACGCACAGACACGCACACTCAGCCAGTCAGCAGCCAAAAAAAGACAGGAGAGAGAATCACGCACATTCTCTCTCGCTGTGTGTGTGTTTTTTAAATGCATGCGTCAAAATAGACGAGGACGCATACACGCACACACAAAATTACAAAAGCTTATAAGCAGCCGTATTTTTGGTTGTCTCTCATCCTGTGGTGGTGTGCTGCTGCTGTTGGTGGTGGTATGGTAAAAGTCGAGGAACCTTCTATGACTTGTTCAATAATACCATGGCAGAGGCCAACTTTCTGGCTTTATTTTTACACATTTTACACCAACATTCTTCTTACTCACATATTATATAAATAGGTACGGCCAGAGTGCAATCATCTCTCATATTCAACTCATGGATAGGTACATTCATGCACTTTTAGCATGTACCAATACGCTCTGACGGTCTATATATATAATGTATATCTCTCTCTCTCTCTTGTCTGTAGGGTATTTTTATCGATCCTCCAAAAAGAAACAGGAAGAAGCTCTGCATGAGAAGAAGAAGATGAGAGAGAGAGAAAAAAAATTGTATGCAAGTTACAAAGAACCACATGATAATATGTTATATACAAACAGTGTTATATTTTGATAGTAGGTAAAGTAGAAAGGCAAGAAGAGAGATGGTAAATGAAAATCTTTAGTTTGGGCACATTCACTTGTACCATCTTTTTCTTGCTCACTTTCTTTGTACATAAATAAATGCAGCAACACCACCACAGCAGTGGTATACATTATCATTTCCCTTTTGCCGTCGTCCTTCTTGATGTCAGTTGTAAAAGTAGAGACGAAGAGAAGTGGGGAATTTAGAAGATGGAGAGGAAAAGGGATGGATGCTTTGGATTCTATTCTTGTGTGCCGCTACTGACTCTTCTTTGTAACAATGCAATGGAGTAATAAAAAGAATTTTACACGTACACACAGAAGCAGCAGCAGATTCAGATTACTTATATCATGATGATAGCGTGTATGCATGTGTGTAGAGAATAGAGATTGCTGCTGCTGCAACAACGTCAGTATATTTTGTACTTGTATAAGAACGTACGTACTACTCTACTAGTTCCATGCATACAACACATAGGAATGAGAAGAGGAATAAAGAGAAGAAAGGAGCGAGAGAGAAAAGTTACATTTCATTATTGGGATGAATGCACACTCAAGTAGACAAGTTTCTTTGTGAGTGTAATAATAATATGTAGACTCTGAAATGGTGAAAAAAGAGTGGATCCACTACAACCACCACCATCACACCACTCATGTCGATAAATTGAAAGAGAAGAAGAGGAAGCAAAGCAGTAGGAGAGGATCTCTCGTTTCTTTAAAATGATCCTTCTTTATATTACTTACCTAAACGACTTGATGCTCTGAATACTTATATCAAGTCAGCTGTGTAACAGCAGCAGCAGCAACAAAACAATATAGTCATATACAATATGAAATAAGGGGAAAACACCATCATTGAAAAAAATGTTTATTTTTTTTATAAAACAAAGCAGCAAGTGAAAAATAAAGTAGATCCGTGTGTTTTGTCTAATATGGGTCGGGTACATTACTACTATTAACATTATTATTATTTTGCTGTGTGCTGCTACATTTCTTTTGTGTGGATCATCATGATGACGAAAGATGAACTCAAACTGAACAACTCCAACTGAAAAAGGTAACTGCTGCTGAGCTGCAGCGGCAGTGTTTAGGGAAGAGAAAAGAAACATTTAGGGAAATGGTGCAAATGTAAAAAAAATGGAAGGTGGAAGGGAAAAGGGGAGAGATAAAACAAGAAATTGGACGAATGTCCTAAGCAACTTGGAAGATTTAAAGGGAAGAAAAATATTGAAAAAGAAAATGAACACAGTTTCTTTCTTCTTTTTCCATTAATATTTTTAAGCAGCAGCATGCAAGGAGCGTTCAGCAGTGTAATTTTCATTCGGATTGTGTACTTCCTTTTTAGCCAAGAAATAGAGAGAGAGAGAGAGAGAGCAACGAGGCTAAAAGAAAATGTCGGAAAAAGGGCACACAACAATCCAGGCCAAAACAACGTAAAGGAAAAAAGTTTTCAACTTATTATTACATTTTTTTTCTTTTAAGCATGTAAGTACGTGTTGTTTTGGCGTACCAACGTACCATTCCAAAAATACTTGAAAAAAGAACGTCAGCTGCATTTAAACTGCCACTCTTTAGTAAGTGTCGAACATGCTGCTGCTGCGAGAAAATAGAAGAGAAAAAAAGAAACTGCTAATATTAATGCTTCCTCCTTCTTGCTTTTTTTCGTATGCGTTGTTGTTGTTGTTGATGCTGGCTGGTTTTACTGGAGAGTAGTCCAAGAACGAATGCCATCATGACTGTTATTGCTACGTTTTCACTGCTAACTTGCATCCATCCAACTTTATCATTACAATCAATAATAAAATAAAAAAGAGGACTTGTATTGCTGCTGCTGTTGTTTCTGAAAAAGTATAATGTACTTTTTGTGACGATATTACCTATTATTATAACTACTGACTTTCTACTGCTTGAGCGTACAGCCAGAAGAATTGGGATTTAACCCTAACTTTTTTGTCTTTTAAAACAAAACAAAAAAGTTGTACCTGGCTTGTGAGTGAGGAGTGTAGGTAGATAGATAATTGTATTCCCTGTATACAAGTTTTTTTTGCTCCCCCAATCCTACTACAACTTGGCCATTTACTAGAGTTACAATCCAAGCAATCTATTTCCAACAAAGGATTTCACCAATAGAACCTCACGCAATGCTGTTTAAAAGTGGATTTTCGATGAGGAAATTTTGTACACTTCTAACTGAAATACATTATACAGTATATCCGACAAAATATGCCTTATTGTAGTGGTGGTGGTGCAGTGTGGGAATAGCAGCGCGACGACGGTGGCAGTGGTCATGATGATGATCATGGTTACCAGGAAGAAACTCAAGTTTTTTTTGGCTCAGGTTCTTGTACCAAAAGCTGATTTGATTATAGCAGCAGACCCCCTCTCTCTCGCATGTACTTTTATATGAAACAAGATATAAGCACTGAATTATAATTTGAAAGAGAATCACCTCTTTTTACAACAAGTTGATGGTTGTTTTACTTGGAAAATTGTTAAAATTTAAATTGCATGATATACAAGATATATTTATTACGTACTTACATAATAATAATAGCATGATCTGCACAAAAAAGTCTCAGTGTTTTTGATTTCACGATTCAACACATTAGTCACTTCACCACACTGTTAATATATCACAGGGAGAAAACAAGAGAGGACAAAAGGTGAAAAAGAAGAAACCATAATATAAAAATAGAAGTGCGTAACATGAAATGTCAGGTTCAAGTCAATTTGACTGGTAATTGACAAAGAACAAGAGCAGTAGACACACATGTGTCTTCTTACGTTGTAGTATGCTGCGTTTGCATTTATTATTATTATTAGGGTAACAAACTGTAATCATGTAAGCTTGTTCATCATCAAAGTTCATATATGGAAATGCACAAGTTTTTACTACCGGATGGGCGAAAAATATATATTTAAAAAAGTGTGCCAGAGGTTGAACCAAATGTGTAACCCGTTATTACATTTTTCTTTTTCTCCTAAAATGATGATGACGACGCTGACGCTCAATAATTGTACCTGATACTCTTCTGCCGAATGGCAAAACAACAGCAACAACAACATTCAACCTGATGAAAAATTGTCTTCGTCAGGTTGGCTGGCTTTGTCAGCATAATATGTCACCGCTGCTGCAGCACCAGAGTAGTAATGATAATAATGTACACATTACACATGACATGAGCAGCAAAACGGCATACACCACACCACAAAACTTAATGCAATGTTTGGCCCAAATGATGAAGATTCATTATTATTACACGCTTGACAGCGATAATAGAAAGTATCATTGACATACATTTTCAGGAAAAAGTTCTACAATCATCCTCATCATCATCGCTCTCTGGCTGTTCACATTAGCCGGGCTGCTTGCTGTAGCAATGCAATGGCTTGTCCCAGTCTTAACAAATAATTTTCCACAGGACATGGGTCTCCTCTTCTTTTTGCCTTTTCCTTCCACCTCCTTGCTCCTTATAAAGCAATAATAATAATATTACCGTTTTCTTCAATTGTAATCAAGCGTAAAGTCTATTTTTATTGAGAGGAGAGAGAGACCCGTGAAAATGAAAAGTTTATGCACATTTTTTTGATTGATGAAAAGTAGGAAAGAGCATCATCGTTCTGTTTCGCCATTTTCATGCGTAGAAGTTGTACGTGTATAAAAGCAAATTATTGCAATTCTTCGCGCTAGTGTTGTTTGTGTTTAGCTTATTGTGCTAGTTAGCTAGTTCTTATTATTATTGTTGTTATTGGAATGGCATATATATGTGCTTTGAAATAGTACCTTAAAATTCAATGCAATTCTGACTCTGCTGTTGCTAGTTGACAAGACGGACGGGCTTTTTAAAAGTTTTCCTTTTTTTCTTATTCGCATATTTATTTATTTACTTATTTATATACAGCGTTTTCCTACCTAGACAAAATCCTCTTATACTCTACGTACCTATACTTAACATTCATTCATTAGGACTAATCAGTTGGCAAAAATGCAAAACAAGCTCATTTGTCAAAATTATGTTGTTATTATCATTATGCGTGTTTTTTGGCAAAAGATGCATTATTCATTTTTATATACAAGATAATATTATATATACAGCGAGTACAATAGGTTAGTCAGCAGAGTCACTACCACAACTTTATCTTTGAATGTTTTTGGGCATAATTTTTAATGTTGGTTGGTGTATGGATTCTATTGTAGTAAGTGTACGTAAATAATGCACATTGCACATTAAAAAATAAACCCATAATCATTTCCCATGCAACCCAATGTGGAAGTGATTTTTTTTATTTGAGTACAGTTGGGAGGAGAGGGTGAGGCAAACAGAACAAGAAAAAAAGTATTATTATTATTGTTAAGTATTATTATTTATTTCTGTTTCAGCACTTTAAATTTTTTTATAAATATTTAAGTCGAGATGAGATTGAGATTGTGTCTCTGCTGCAGTAAGTTTTTCGAAGGAGAGAAAGTCTCAAGGTGAATATCATGCTAAGAAGTTTGTGAAAAATGTAGGCATACTCCCTTAATTTTTTATTTCTTGGGCATTTAATATCATCGTCATGATCATCATCGCATGGCACACATATCATATCAGGAAGGCAACTGCAGCAAAACATGGTCATATCTTTAAAATAATGATAATAATATGATTGTCATGAATGTTTTGTTAAAAATTGTGATAATATGCATATTAGCATTATTTATCGTGTGAAGTAGATTTGCTGTTGGTGCGTCGAAAAGCAAACGGTTTCGAAATGATGATAATTGCTTTGAAATACATACTTACCTCACCTATTACTACAATTTACAGCAAAGCATCCATTTTTCATATACAGGTTTCTAGTGCTGCTGTGACAGGTAATGACAATCATTTTTGTACAGACTGTAATGATGAAAAGTGTGGCTTGCGGATATACATACTTTGTTTGCTGTGTGGTACTGTTGTTTTTGTTGCTGGTGTTGGCAGTTTATTGTTTTGTTTGTTGTATGAATTAGCTTGTTCATCTAAAAAATATGACAGAGAAAATAAAGCGGACTAGCAAGGCATATAATATTACATGCATGCAAGTATGTAATGTGGGCGACTCACTCAGCCAGGCAGTCAGTGTCTTCATCATCTGTCTAGAAATATGTAAAAACGCAGAAAGGAAATGATGACGAATGACAGGTTCTTGCCAAGAAAAATAATAATCCAAAAATATTTTATATATTTTTTGCAAAATACACACACACTTAATACCACAATCATCTCACCACCGCCACAACTACCACATCAGTAAAAAATAGAAAATCTGTCTGTGAGGTGAGCAGATTGTAAATTACTGGCAAAAAACGAATAAAGTTTGAGAGCAAGAAAAAGGGAATAAAAATGTTTGTTTTCAGGTTTACCTCACCTCCTCCTCCTCTCGTCTGGTTACTTGCGTTACTTGTCTTCTTCTTGATTCATTCCTTGTATGTGTATGTCTCTCTCTCTCTCACTCTGACTGTCTGTTTTGTGACCTATTTTAAAAGTCGGTCGAGCCAAGCGTTCCACCACAGCAACAGCAGCAAAGAAGCAGTAGTGAGAAGTTTAAGCAAGACGCAAGTGAGTAATGGGGAAAAAGAAGGTATAAAGTAGCAGTTTTCGTATAAAATGTTAAAGTGAACTACACCTACATTCATCATCAGCATCATCATGTCTATGTACACATTTGCATGATGATATATGCACAGTTTACTGCTCATTCAAACGAATACAAAAACATTTAATATAAAAGTGAGTACATCAGGAAGATGGTATTCTTCTAGCTATAAGTACATATGCCATCCCATTTATTTTCTGTCCATTTGGTAATATGTAATATTGATGGTGCGGTACAAGAGAGGCAAACGACACACCTGGGCTGCTGTATCTCCTCTAGCCGATGACATCATTTTTACTGCTTCGATTTTCAATTCAACCAGCCACGAGAGAACAACAAACAAAGTGACAATGACAGAGCAACAAAGGCAACAGCTCGCTTGCGCTTGTATACCTGGGAGTACGATTGTTTAAAGGCTGTAATGTACAATTGCAAGCATTGTATGACTCCTATCTTGTTTTTTGTTGACTGGCATGCATTTTTGTACGTGTGAACGTCAAAATTTTCAACATTGCCAGTGTTTGTTGTAACCTGAACATCTCTGTCGTCAAAGAATGATCAATTAACTTGCGTGAAATACTAACACCACAATGCGCAAATCTATCTCCAATTTATTTTGGTGATGCTTCTGATGCAGTGGAAATGAAACGTACTTGGTAGATTTTTTGTAAAAAAGAATCATCATTTATGCAACGTAACTTCTTTCACAGAATCGAGAAGAAAAAAACAGTTCATGTACAAAAATCAACTGACCACCACTAGTTATCAACGATAACTTATCATGGACACCGAAAATGGACATGCACTTGTGTATACATTTTATCTACATGCTTCTCGCTCATTTCTCCCAAGACCTAAATAACTCTGTTAAGAAAGCACTTCCATTTAACTTTTATTCGCCGATTCCATCAAGAGAAGACATATTCAATTTATTTTTATTTTTTTGCCATGGATAAGTAAACTACATCCTCTGCTTGCCTACTTTACATGCAAAATACCTACAACCAAATAACCAACCATCCATTACCGGGGTCATCGCTAAACAAATCATTAACTATTTACAAGAGCGTTATTCCTCTTCGTATACCTTCAGGAAACAGGGGCAGCAGCCCTTCAATAATAAATAAGTTGAGGATGAGAACAAAATAGTTTTTTTCAGTTCTAAGCCCTACCTCTAATTCTTTTACCACAGCTACTACAGCCAGAGCTCGGGAAAAATATATATTGTACTTTCTTCTCCTTTACCCAAGCTCATGTAGTAGTAAGTAGTACGTTTATGTATGAAGAATTAATGCCGTTTTTTTCCATGCCTCTTCCTCAAGCTTAATCCTACAGCGTGTTTGTGGTATTATGGTATAACAAGCCTTGTCTTATGTGGTGGTGGTTGTAGTGGAGAAGGTGACGATGACGATGATTTGATGTTGTGTAGATTCTTATAACTTTATTATTTGCTCAGGAAAGCAATGGTAATAATATACATTTTTACTTGTCTGTCTGTCTAAATGTTCCAACTCTCGGATTTGTTGACCCTATCGATTTTTTGACCAACTACCTAAACACCTACAGGCATTCTTCAGATGTAGACTGGAGAAAAATTGTTACCGAAGTAGTGAAAATTGATCAAGTTTTTTATAATGTTCATTCATTCCCTCTTTACAATTAAACGCTACGGTGTTTTTCCAGCGACGTATTTAAACTATTTCTTGTGGCCAGTTCATTAGTTGTCTTTGCCTTTTCTCTGTGCATAGCGTGACACAAGTAGTGTGGCAGAAAACGGGTAGAAATCGTTTAAATAATAAATGTCATATTGTCTCGGGAAATCACACTGTAGTGCCTACAAACCAAACGGTCCTATAACCCCGTTTTTTCCACAGTCAGGTACGTATATCAAAAGGAAGAAAATTATAGCTAGAAAGCTGAGTATTGATGTGAGCTTGTCACACATTCAGCTAAACACATAATAATAATATACACTTACTCACCTCGATACCGTACTCCATTTTCAAATAGCCAGATCAAATTACATTTATAAAGCGTCCTTTTAGTATACCTTTTTGCAGACTACTCTTTTGGGCTGCTTGCTATGATGAAGCACACGAGAAAAATAATATTTACAAAAATACTTTACACAGTTCATTCCATTCCATTTTCTACCCCGTTGTATTTTTTCCCTTTTTCATGTCATTGATTTACCATCCATCCATTCGTGTGGAATTAATGTTGAGTCACCCACCACCAACACAACCACTACATATCATCATCATTAGCATTGTAGACTACCTTTAAGCTTTACTGGGAAGAAGGCGAGATAGAAAAGAAAAAAAGCTACAACTGAAATCCATAACTTTTCTTCCTATAAAAAGCATTTTCCCTTGAAGCCATGTATTTTTTTGCCTTCTACAGTTAAAACAGGCATGCTGGTTATTATCAAGTACCTATACCTATTTGACTGGCGCTGTTGTCGTAATGAAAATGAATGAATAACAGCAACAAACAGCCAGCACAACACAGCAGTAATAAAGTATAAAAAACAGCATTGAAAATTTTTGCAGGAAGAGTTGCTTAAACCGTATTAAGCAACTTGAAAAGTCATTGTTCCTATAAAAAATGTAATTAATAAATAAATAAACAAAGCAAAGCAATATAATAACAATAAGTATGCAATAAGACAGGCACGCTTTGCCAATAAATACACTCACTCATACACACAAAAAGCAATAACGATTAAAACTTACTTTGGTTTAAACGACAACAAAGTCTTCTTCCTTAAATTACAACAAACAAATATTACGCGTCTATACATTTTTTCTACTAATAATAATCATGGCTCTTCATTCATTTTGTCTGCTTTTGTATCTATAAGCGTATTACTACTTAACTTTGAATTTTTTGACGACTATCTGACTGTCATTCTCCCACCTCCTATTATTATTATTGTTATTATTTTTATTTTTATTTTTGCACGGCACCGACCGTGTGTGATTATGAAAAATGATGATGATGATGACAACGACGATCATTGTTCGTCCCTACTATAATAATCTATATAAAATGAGTATTAGCTCACTCACACACTTGCACTGCCATGCCACACCAACAAACGCCTTCATGAAAGGCCATAGGCAATATTCATCAAATTTTTATCCGTTCGTTTGTACTTCACTATTATTATTATTATTATTAGTGTTACACGACGACGGTGAGGCGAGCACACAAACTTAAACGGCAATATGAAAATGATGATGATGGTGGTGGTTGGATGTTGTTGTGGACGTGGACAGTGCGAGAATTCTCTCTCTAGGAAATACGTTGAACTGTCAGGGGGAGTTGTGAATGTGCTAATGAACTTGTTTAGAAGCAAATAGTACGGTTTTGATCATATTGGGAAACTCAAGGTCCAGTTTTTACTGTACTGGTGGTGGTGGTGGACCTCTACGGCAAAATAAAAATGACAGTGATGATCATGCTGATACACACACACACACACACACACA
>JAANSP010001816.1:0-14248 GCA_036850745.1 Homidia socia | reverse complement strand
AATGCCGGATAACTCCGGTCCTTCATGTTTTACAATCTCAAGGATGTAATCCGTTGACTATCCCATCATTTGCCTGCGTTGGCAAATGCTCTTCATACGTACAGGTAAAAAAGCTATTTTCTTCTACGTGTATTTTTTATTTTTATGTAGAGTGATTTTATATTGTGATCATTAAAAATTTTATCTCATTTGTACGTTGCAGGTGTCGGGATCGAAAATGTGGCAGACAGAAAGATCTTGCATGTGCTGCCAAGAAAGTGGGGAAAGAGAGGCGACAGTTACTTTGAACTGCCCAAAAGCACCACCTGGATCCCCAAAAGTTCAGAAGGTAAAACAGTTACAATTAAAACTACAAAAACTATTTTATATATAGAGTAATAAGGTGTAGAAATCAATAAGCATCAAGTCTGCAATTCAACCAAAAATTGGCTTAGTCTTACAGTGCCCCATGTGTGTTGAACTCATTTTCAGCAAATTAAACCAAAACACTCTACACTTTTTTGCTTATAATCTGCTATCGCTGTATTGTTCTATAATATTGTAGGTGGTGACAAAGGCACCTGTAGATTGCATGTGCAGACCTTGCACCCAAATCGAGGAAGGTTCTGTGATGCCTCAGGAGGTAGCAGGTTTTGTGGAAGATGGTCCTATTCTTTCAATGATACCTCCTAACTTGGTTCAACTTTAAATAAAAATTTCAGCTATTTTCTGCTTTTTACTACAAATTATTTTACGGTAGTTCCTGATGCAGGCTAATACTTCTCCCCAAACGTCGTAGATAAGTTGGAAATGAGAAATTATGGGCCTTGACAGTTAATAAACTTGTTAAAAATGTGTTATCTTGAATAAAAATAAATTATCGTACGTAAATAAATACAAAAAATACAGATGTATACCGGAAGCAGAAAAGGAAGATCTTTATTTCAAATTTATATTTTATTGCTATAATTTAATTAAAATTACACATATAGTATAACAAGTTCGATTTGTCTTATTCTACTAATACCAATCTAGTTAAAAAGGAATGGTATGTATCGTTTGAATTAAATTAGAATACCAACTATTATTCACTTTTTTATTTAGTGGTTTTTCAGAAACCTCTGCTGTGTTTAATTTGATTTAAAGTCCAGTGATTACTTCAACAATTCCTTTAAGTGCAGCTTTTTTTCCTTTCTCATGCATACTTTGTTGCTACATCCTGATTTGCTTTGCCATCTTCATACTTTTTTGCTGCTTCATTTCCTAAGACTCTAGCCATCTTTTCGGTCAAATTGTGCGTCTGTCTGATGTGGCGTTCCAAATTATCCTTTCTGCGGAACTTGGCCCCACAACCTTTAAAAGCGCACTCGAAAGGTAATTCACCCGTATGACATAAATGATGTCGTCTCATATCTTTAGCTGTAGAAAATGCCTTGTCGCAATCTGGACATTTAAAGGGACGCTGATTTAGGTGCGTTCTTTCATGTAAATCCAGTGAATATTTTTGCTTAAACGACTTGTCGCATTTGCTGCATGTGAAGGGCCTATCATCTGTGTGGTTTCGAATGTGCCTGCGGCAGCTGGCTAGCGAGTTGAAGCGTTTTTTACAATATGCACACAAATACGTCGAACTGTCTCTTTTTATTGGTTTCGAAGTGTGTGTTACCATATGTCGGTTTAATTTTACCTTTTGTATAAATCTTGCAGAACAGACTGGACACTCGTACGGTTTTTCGCCAGTATGTTTAGACCGGACGTGGTACATATAATGTGACTGACTGACGAATTCTTCAGAGCAATGGCAAACAAATGGGCGCCTTCCATTTCGCGGATCACAATAAACATGATATTTGCGCTTATATTCATGTGAAAATTCCACATCACATTTTAAGCACTTGTATTTCTTCAGTTCGGATGTGCTGCTCTCTGATTCTGGTTCTATTACAGTTATATGGTTCATGAAAACTTTCTTTTTCAACATTTTCTTTTTATCCAGGCTAAGAGAATGTTGCTCTCTACTAGCGTCTGAGCTTTGAGCAGCTTCAATTTCTTCGTTTGTACTGCCTTGAGAAGAAGGTTTTTCCACGTTTTCTGATCTACCCCCATCAACATTCTCATTAGTTATAGAATCGACACCTTGTTGGATACCAAGTTCCTTTAATGTTTCAGAGGAAACAACAGCAATGGATTTGCATCCAGACGTTTCTCCAAGCTCAAAAATGTATTCGTTGGGCTTGATTACCACTCTTTCTTCATTTCCATTGTCTTTGTCGCTACATCTCAAATCTTCTTCCATGCGTGACTCTACAGGACAAATTAATTAAAACCTTATCGTAAATCAATGAGCCAATGGATTTTTAAATTAATAAAATCTATTTTTTTCTTACGTGATTTATTGTGTTTATGCTCCGTGGGCAAAACTCGCTTTGTAAGGCATTGTTTGCAACCATCACCTGAAGCCACAAAACAACTTCGACATTTGACATGGCCACAAATTTCCTTGACTGGTCTTGAGCACCCATGCATATCACACTCGGAACAATTATAATATTCTGGAATAAAAACAGATCAAAGTAGAAATTTACATTCATTCATTAACATTCCCCTATATAAATTATAGATCAGTCGCTTGATAAATTATTCTTACCGAAAGCTTTGATTTGGCCATCTTCTTCAAAATTTTCTTGCTCGTCATCTCCATCCTCCTCGGACGAATGGCCTTGTTCTTCACTCCATTCTTTTTCCTTTATTATTAAATATCCTACATTTTCTTCATCCACTTCTTCAACATCCACACCTTCCAGATCACAAGCGTCAAACCAGGCATTTTCTCCATTGCAATTATTACTGTCATCGGAAGGAGCTCCATCACCACCAGCAGCTTCTGTAGTAGTATTATTTAAAACAAGGGTCAGTTTGGGTTGGTCCATAATATGCCTTTTCAAAATTAAAAGTTTCAATTCAATTAATTTGAGCTTGTGAAAGTTGTCGCTCCAAGTACTATATTTTCGATTGTTTTGATTAACGTCAAATTACTGTCTTACCTTTTTCCCTAGTGCATATAATATGATGACATAGAAGGTGGCGTGACAGGGATAACGCGATATTACGAACTTGATAATAGTACCAACGAACGATCGGGAGCAAAATAAAGTTTTAAAAACTGTCAGTTCCAGTCTGTTTGCTGTGCTGTTTCAGCCCAGTCTGTCTTCCAACCACACTAACCAGTTAGTTAAATAGTCTGTTCTATTTGGGTTGTCAAATTAATTTAAAGAGGATAAGTATTATAAAAGTTGTTTTAAATTTCTTTGATTCCAATGCACAGAAAATGAATGAAGTATGAACAGGCATGTGTATTTAATTTAGGACATAGTGAGGAATGAGAAAAAACCATCTTCAACCACACTAACCAGTTAGTTAAATAGTCTATTTTATTTGGGTTGTCAAATTAATTTAAAGAAGATAAGTAATATAAAAGTTGTTTTAAATTTCTTTGATTCCAATGCACAGAAAATGAATGAAGTATGAACAG
The DNA here is from genome assembly GCA_036850745.1 of Homidia socia. Lineage (NCBI taxonomy): Eukaryota > Metazoa > Arthropoda > Collembola > Entomobryomorpha > Entomobryidae > Homidia > Homidia socia. The sequence goes on along the minus strand of JAANSP010001816.1, from coordinate 10,737 downwards.
GCATGTGTATTTAATTTAGGAAGTGAGGAATGAGAAAAAACCATCTGCTATGTATCTCTTCATTTACAAATCCTATTGCCCCAATACACGAAAACAAGATAGAATATGCGCAACAATAAATATTTTCGTTGTGCTCATGCAGTGAAAGCAGATGCACGGACTCACGTCACGTGCACGTTTTAATTGAGTAATAGTTGTTTGAAACTTAAAGTCATTACATTAATAAGTGACATTTTCAGAATTTGATTTGAACGCTTAGTTGCGCAATCCTTGTATTATAATTGTACTTAAAAACAGCAATAAACAGTGGTAAATAGTCGAGCTGAGTAGAGGTAAAAGTGTAATAAAGAAAAGACGGTGACGGTAGGCTGTTAATTAAATTATAAGCGATGGGACGCACGAGGAAAACGGTACATGCTAGTTTGGGAAGAGCATTGGTAAACACTAAAAAGTCTACTCAGGGCGATAAGTCTGCTCATCAGGTAAATTTTGTATTTAAAATCCACAATAAAAATTCCTTTTATCATGTTTCATTCAAGTACACAGATTTTTACAGATTACACAGCTAGCAGCTAGCTGCTAGCTAGAATATTGTTTAAAAGTATTGTATAACTGCGTTATATTTCAGGAGCGACACAATGTTCACGAGGAAAAGACACATGCGTTGAAGTCAGTTACAGAAGAATCCTCCTATGATGAATTTATAGCTTACGGCCGCATTAGCGGAAAAGGAATTCACTGCGGAGAAACTAAACGTAAAGTTTGTTGGCTTGGGGGTGACAGATGCCACAAAGGGAGGGGAAGCGGATTATGCAGAATATATGACGGAAGAAGATAGGAAGGCTGTGGTGCTACCTAGAAGGCCAAAATGGACTACCACGATGACAGCAGAGGAACTTGATGCAGCAGAAAAGGAAGCATTCTTAAGTTGGCGAAGAGGGATGGCTCATTTACAAAATAAGCAGGATATTACTCCATTTGAAAGGAATATTGAGGTGTGGAGACAGTTATGGCGTGTATTAGAGAGATCCGATGTGATTGTTCAAATTGTTGATGGAAGGAATCCGTTGCTTTATCGGTAAGAGGAAAGCTGCCAAATTGATTTCATGTCACTTGTGTGAAAACTTTTTATTTTTTGAAGATATTTTTGTACAAAATATTTTGTGGTTACAAAAGGTCGGAAGACTTGGAACGTTATGTAAAGGAACTGGGCAAGAGAAATATAATCCTGATCAACAAGGCAGACTTTTTATCGGAGGAACAAAGGAAACATTGGGCGACTTTCTTCAAGTCAGTTGATTTACCACATGCATTCTACTCTGCCGAAGCTGCAAATGACCAACTTTCAAAAGACAATAAAGCTATAAAAGAAGATAATGAAGAGGAGAATTCTAGCGACAGTGATAGTACCAACGATGAAGACGAAGATCAGGTTCCAGAGGAGGTGAATAATGCGAATCAACCGGAAAATATTAAGGAACGCCAACCTGACGTACACGTATTAAACCGTGAAGAACTCATAGCATTCTTGAAATCATTCAAACCTGAAAATTCCACTGAACTTTTTTCAGTTGGATTAGTTGGCTATCCTAATGTAGGAAAAAGTTCCACTATAAATTCATTAATGGGAATTAAGCGCACATCGGTTTCTGCCACACCAGGCAAAACAAAGCATTTTCAGGTAAAAAAAAATATTTGATTTCAATGGGCTTTACAAGAAGTACTACAATAAACCAATATAGACATACCTATTAGAAATAGATCACTGACGATGTTTTATTCGATGTAGACGCTATTCTTGGAACAAGATCTTTTGTTGTGCGACTGTCCAGGATTGGTAATGCCTGCATTTGGCGGTTCCAAAGGAGATAATGATCCTTGGAGGAATATTGCCCATCGACCAACTGACGAGTTACGCTTCTGCAACGTCACTTTTGATTGAGAGAATTCCTCGAGAGAGACTTGAGAAGAAATATGGAATTTCCCTTCCACCAACGTATACATATGATGACTTTTTAAGTGCATACGCTGGTAATTATTTGGTCATGGTCATTGTCATCAGTTTTTATCAAATATGTAATATGAAATATGTGTTTTAAAACACTTTTTAAAATTTTTGTTTAGCTATCCGAGGTTTTATGACTGTTAGAGGTATCCCAGATTGCTCAAGAGCAGCAAGAATAATTTTGAAAGATTATGTGAATGGCAAACTTCTGCATTGTCACGCTCCTCCCACAGTACCTCAAGCAGAATTCCACCAGGTCCCCGAAGTAATCGGTGATGGGGCGTATGACACTCGATGGAGAAAGTCACGATGAAGATTCTCATGAGCCAGAACATCGAAGGGTTCGTAAAGTACACGAAACAACTATTTTCAAAATAAAACTTGGAAATATAATGTGAATTTGTATTTTTTTACTTTACCAGCCACCAACTATTCGAACTGTCAGTGTAGAAAAGAGATTAGATACAAACTTTTTTGCACCATCAACAGCAAACGTGCACTACAAAGGTAGACATCACATAGCGTCTGGACTAACTGCAGCTGCGACTTCAGGGTAAGTTGAACAACAAAACCAGACAGTGATTTCGTCAGTCTTGTAAACTAGTTGGTACATACTACTAAATACATGAACAATTATTGAAAGCTTTTGTTGTACAGAACAAATCCCGACAAACCCTGGCGCAAACATAATAACAAAAATAAACGTGAAAAGTTAAGAAGAGTCTACCGACATCTTGATGTGGAGTAGCTGCGATAATCATTTATTTTCTAATTATTCACAGTTTCCTTTTGCTTTACCATCATAAATATTGATAATACTGTGTATAAAATTTATAAAAAGCATACTATATAGGTAAATAATTCAATTCAATATTATCTAAATACAAAATATTACAATATTATTTTTTCGCTTGTCACATATTTTGTACACAAACTTATGAAATCAATAAAAGTAAATACAATGAAGAATGTTTCGTCCAGCCTTTGCTTCAAAGTCTAGCAATATTTCATCAATTTCATTGTCAACATCCTCAGCAGAACATAACTGCAATAAAGCAAAGATAAAAACTGTCAAAAACCTAAAGTTGAAACTAAAACAGTTGAGGTTGGATACTTACTCACCATGCTAGCTAGTTCACATATCAAGAATGCGCCAATGGTCGCTTCTTCGTGGTTATCTTGTATGTCTATATTGATAACATGAACTGGATTCGTGTCATCCGGCAGCTTTGAATCCAGAACTAAATATTATAGAGATTAGAGATCAACAGTAAATATTACAAATACGTACGATATTTAGTACAGAAATCAACCTTAATATGGTCATTTTTTCAATCTCAAACTTACATTCTACTGCCTGATCGTAAACACGTTCTTCGCATGTAATGATCACATCAAATTTGAATTCGTTCTGCTGAAATCTTTGCGGTTTTTCCTTAATTCGTCTGTTTCTATCCAGCATATGAAGCAACCCATTCTGAGTATACCTATCAAAATTTTTTGTACACATTGTTAGATTATAAACTTTAAACGAATTTAAAAAAAAGTGTTCTTCTTACAATGATTTGTCTTTCCGAAGCAGATCCTGATAGATAAATTCGTACGTGGTTCCAAATTCGTAAACGTTCGGCTACACAAAGGGATATAGAGCAAATTACTTTATGTTGACAGTTACAATTATAGTGTACCCTTGACCCTACATAACAATTAATCAATGTTTCAAATGCTTGCCTTATCTGGTGAAGCTCCAGGAAGTTTTACTTTGTCGCCAGTTCCAAATGATTCCACTTTATAACCTTTTTTGGCAAGAAATGCATGTGCTTCCATACTTCGATTCATGTTACTTGAACAGAGAACTGCAAACCTCATATTTTCTTGCAAGCCCATTTTAAAAGCACTTGACGTTGACACCTCTTGAATTAAAATTTTTAAATATTAGTTTTGTTTTGTAAAACAGTTACAAACACCAACTACAAAGTTCTTGGGATAACTCATTCACTGGCTTGCTTATCTTGCTTAATTAACCAATCTTACTTGATTTTTTTAATTATCAGCTTTTCACTCACTAATTACCTATTTGTTAGGAAAAATTAAGAATTGTCCTTTTATTTTCAGCCACAATAATCATTTCACACAACAGCTGCGACTATATCGACAACAGTAAACACAGGAAACCAAAACACATCTCTGCCTCTTGTACTCTTTTTTTCATGCACATATGCCTCACAAAAACAGCTGTGTCGACTTTGGATTTTCGGTATTTGAGGAGCGTAGTTGGGGAAAGTTTGGCTAGAGAACATTGGCAAAGAGAAAGCCCAACCGAACAGGGCTTTCTCTTTACGTTTCTTATGCACTTAAGCGTGTAGCATTTTTAGTTATTTCGTTCGTTGGTAGTAAACCAGTATTAGCCATCATCAATCAAATCAATGAACAACTTTATGTACGTTTATTCTGTAAAACCGCAACAGGTGGGCATTTTTATTTCGTAACTTTAAAAAAAATATGATACAATGACTTTTGTTAATAAAAATATCTAGATGCTTTTCTCTATCTACTACTACTTGCTATTCACACAACATCAACACCTTTCATGATTCAACTTCCATGAGCTGGGTTTCTTGTTCTGCAGTTAGTTTTAGACTCGGTTGGGTCAGCATCAGGATCAGGCACTGACATTTGTTGAAGAATCATTCTCTTCCTTCTTTGTATACAACGATTATGTTGGAATCTTTGTTTTACACGTTCTTTTCTGAACTCTATTTTAAACTTGGAGCAATGAAGCATCGTACAATTCACTTTTGTACAGTATTTTGCATGTCCTTTAAGAGCCTGGGCCATCGGTCGACATTCATTACATTTCCCCAAATTCGCCCTAGTACAACTCTGTCAGGACATTTGGAAACAAAAACACATTTCAGTTAATTTTGTAAATCTAAAGGTAATCTAAATCTAACATGTTATTTTATTAATATCTATCAGCTGCAACTTACATCTGTGTGCTGTTTGAGTTTTTTGAAATCTACGCAAGGTTGATACTTGCATGAGTCGTCAAAGCACTTGACAGCATGAATTAGTCCATCCACAAGTACCATTTTATACTTGAAGATGGATTCTTGTTCAGATTCTTTAGTAGAAAAGTCCTTCTTTTTTATTTCAATGGGCATCATTTCATGTATATGGTTTTTAAGCTCATGACATGTTCCACACATGTCTAATGAAGGACATTTTGAGCACCGGAACCTGGTTTTTTACAATCAAGAAATGTTGGTCAATTAGTTCTTGTTGTTGTTGGTATGTTCAAACTGCTCAAATAAAGAAAATGCTGTCATCATCATGTCTTGCGTGCTTACCCTCTTGTGAAATGTAAATTACAATCCGAACACATAAAAACATTTTGATCATCTGGATGCATTAGTTCCAACAATTACTAGCATTGTAGAAAAGATTGCCCGTCTGTTTGAAGAAAACTCATAATGTCTCTCCATTGACACTGAAAGAAGGCCGTCTCTTCCGTCCATCAAATCAGAATACATCAGAAAGTCAGCGTCTTCAGTTTCCTTTAACTAAATATTAAATATATATGCATAATTCTGCAACTGATTCTTAACAACTACACTTGATTGAATATTATGAAGCAAATTGTAGCTACTAGCTAGTAGCTCTTACTAAAAACGTATTTTCTTACTTGGACTTGAATTTCTGCTAGTGTTTCTGTCGTATTTATAATGACGACAAGAAAAGATTCTTGGTGTCTTTTAATAACGTTCTGCATTTTGGTGGGTAAGTCCTTAGCCGCATGATGACTTAACCTCTTGAAAGTCTTTTTTGGTTTCTTTTTTAATCTGGCATCGGGCCCTCCTGATCCATTATGTACAAGTATTGCTGCGTCAGCCTCTTTCTTTTTCTCTTCTTCTTTATCCAAATCTTTTAATGAATCTTCTAATATCATTGGCCAAAAATCGCCTTCAAAATATGGTAATTCATCCACAGGGTTGAGACTTTCGTCAATTACGTAACGGTACAAATTCTGCAAATAATATAATCATAGTCTGATTATGGTTTCTGAAACATAAATACCTACATTTTTATTGTTGAAAATAGTACTGAAAATAGAAAATAACCTTAAAGTCAATAACAATGCCTTCTTCCCGGCCCTTTCGCAGTATATTTTTGTACCATTCTTGCAATCTGCCAGGTTGGGGAATTTTTTGTTCCGGAGGGTGACAATGAAATATGTAATCGTCATCATTTCCAGGAGGACATGCCTGTGTAAAAAACGTTTTTAGTACTCTTTTTCGTCGTAGATAAATCAATTTGAAGCTTTTTAGCAATGTATTTTTACCCAAATATGTACGGTTAAGAATCCTCGTTTCTTTATGTAACTCAAGTAGCCCAGTAAGATTTCCCTATATACACTTGTTCGTAACTCGCGAGGATGGAAGTACTGTACAGAATCTAAGTAGCCTAATGTAAACTCTTCTGTTATTCGGGTGTGGACAATCAGATCCATATTCCTGAACATGCATTCCAAAGAAAGTTACTTCACGGCCATCCAACTGAAGAAAAGCAAAGACAGCTTTTGCTCTGCAGAAAGACAAAGTCTCATTTACAAATAGATTGTTTACAACTATTGACAAACGCAGGTGTCTAGTAACCCTAATGAAATGATGTTCGAATCTGTGTCTAGCTTATGCATTCTTACCTATACGGCAGTCCATTACGATCTGGATTTCTAGCCTTCATTAATGGTTTCATTTCTGCTATTCGATCACGTATTGAGACAACCCTTACTGTTACTTTTACATTGACGCCCACATTACCACTCTTTATCAAGTAATTGTTCTTGTTACTTTTACATTGACGCCCACATTACCACTTTTTATCAAGTAATTATTCACACGAGCTTCAATATAATCACTCAGATACGTCTTTGGTAGACTTTCAGCACTGAATACTGAAGGAGTGCTCAACTGATGACCGGGGCCTTGGCAAAGATCACAAAGAAAACTGCACGACAAAAATTATTATTAGTTAGTTAAATAGCTTGGACTTGAACTATAAAAAGGTTGATTTTTATTTATATAAATAAATTGAAAAATAAAGAGCGAATTAGTTAGTATTACCCATCTGGCCAAAAGTAATCAAGGTACATTGCGCAAATTTGATGGATTATCCTTCCACACTTTTTGCAGGGAACAAACGGTTCAGGTTCGAAATGATCATTCCGCATTAAAACAAACTGATCTTTTGAAACATGGCTTAAACACAAAAATCAAAGTCACGTCACACCGAATATTTATCAAGAATTTTTAATTTTTCTGTGCTACACTTTTTAATTCTACAAACATTACATTACTCCTTACCTGGTGATTTCATTCCGCTCATTATGAAGTGGTACTTGGTCTCCAGAGATGGCTGTAAAACACTTCTTGCAATATATATACCTGCATTACATAACATGAAGAGAAAAGAGAATTAGTATTACAAACGCTAGAATCGGTTGGATTTTTTTTCAATTTTGATTGGAATCGTGTACGATGATTATAATCTTACTGTTCTCCGTAAGAATAATATGCAGTTTCCCTTGGAATAATGCACACTCGCTTTGCGACACAAAATAACGTCGGAGGAGTGTAAAAACGCCGCTTTCCGCAACAGTAACCTGCAGTTTCTCTTGGAATAATGCACACTCGCTTTGCGACACAAAATAACGTCGGAGGAGTGTAAAAACGCCGCTTTCCGCAACAGTAACCCATCTTCTTCATAACTTCGTCAACCTTCTTTTCAAATACTTTTCCCAACTATGATTTAAAACAAAATTATTATGAATTAACTGGCTTGGCTTATTTTGTTTGCAGCAATTAATGAAAATTGAAAATAAATACACATTCCCCAAACTTACCGATTCCGCACCGCGATATACATTTGATCCTTTCCTATTAAATGTTTTGGCATTATCAAGTCATTAACCACACATGCTCAATGAACTGCCAGGGCTCTATGTATTTTCCATTTTCTAAATTTTCCTCAATGGTAGACAAATCCATAGGATGCTTGATTATTTCATTATAATTGACCAGACCCAATGCCTGAAATAACAATTGAATATTGAATGAAATATTGAGAACACTTAATTATATCGTAAAGTTTGTTTTTGCAAAGTAATTGTAAGCAGCAGTAAGACTGTAAGACTACCTGGCTGTCCACAGGTTGGAGAAAAGGTCCGGATTGTTCATGACTTTTTAGGCTCTTCAAAACAGGATACAGGAAAGACTTTAATCTTTGACTACTAAACACTGCAACAACAGAGTTTTGAAGAAATTACATAAGCAGATACATTATTAAGTGAATGAAAGTACATTTGACATTTACTAACAACATAACAAACAACTATCATTAATACTTGAATATGTGAATAACGTACCACTGACACTCTTCCGACGAGGAATCTTGTACTCAAATGACTTTGCTATAGGTCGAGTCTTCACAGGGCTTGACGGCTGCCCTTGTGCATTTGAATCATCGCCCTGCTCTGAAACCGATACGTCCATCGAATCTTCCAAGGAGGCATCCATTATTTCCTCTGTAATAACAACAATTGAAATTGTAGTAATAAAGATAAAGTAAACTTTACCCTACCTACTTGATTGGTTAATCTTAGCCTAGTAAATATTGCTATTATCACTGTAAACTTAAAACTCAATGGGGAAGAAAAACGCACTATAACGAAAGCTTCTGGTAACCCTACGGTTTTCCACAGACGATAACGCTAATTCGTGGAAAGAAGAACATAATAATTGTCGATCTTGGTAACTCTTTTCAGCTTTGACAGTTTCGGCCTCGCCTGCCCTGGATTTACCACCAACGTTATCTACAACTTTATTCTCCATATTCCACTTTCAATAAAAACAGCAATGACAGTTGGACAGAGTTTTAAAATTAGTTAACATTTATGTTAGTTAACATCCGACAAGAGTAACTAACAATTTTGGCTTTTTAAAAGCAAAAGGTGAAAAAAGAAATTGTCAAAAAACATTGATGACAAGGTGAAGATTAAGAAGATGAATTAAACAACAACAAAACAACCAACCAACTACAGATCGAATGATTACATCACACGAAAAATCAGAACAAAGTTTTGTGAATAGAAAAACGGTTGACGACATTTTTCAATTTTTGTGTGAAATTTAAGTTTGACCTATGTTCATTTTCCATTTTTCTTTTAAAAAACTTACGCATGCAGTCAGTCAAGCTAGGACAGGTGTCAAAATCCTCAGGAAAAACGCCTCCTGGTCAAAAACTACACCAAGAAAATTCACGCAGTAAACCAAACTTTGTAAATACACTTTTTTGCCAACTTTCTTCAGTTTCTTCCAGGGTCCAACAGTGCCAGTCCAAAGTTGTTTATAAAAAGCGTTTTGTTCGTAAACAGTGTCTACAATCTAGCTACATAGATTCCAGAATCCAGAGTATATATACAAAAGTGTCAAGCACAAGCACATACAAGCACTCGATAGGCCGTTTAAACTACACCTTTGTTACTTGGTTGTGGTTATCTTTTTCCGTTAAAAATAATAAATCTTGTTGGAAAACTTTTAAAAAACGGTTTTCGTAACGTAATTCGTGCACTTGACTTGAACCGAACGCTGAATTTTATTACTGCATACTACATACTAACATACTACACTTTTTTACGCTTTGCTCTTTAAACATGTGTTTGCGCGCGTTCTCTTCGGTTTAGTCTCACTCACTCAATGATGAGGGATATGCACTTATAATGCTAGAATTATTTATGACTATTATTAGTTAGGCGCTCTTTGTTTGATGCACATGAGCACATGCACGGCTTGATGAATCATGCATGATTTTGATTGAACTTGTTAGCATGAGTTTATGATGAAGAAAAGTACAATTTAAAATACGCATGGGCATGAATAAGCATGTTGTCTACAATGTAAGATAAAATTTATAATGAGATATCAAACATCAAATCGATACTTTTGCTTCCACGGGCCACTTTTACGTTATAAGCTTCATGAATATGATGAATAATATGTGACTGGATGAAATTGTAATTTCTGGCATCCCGCATCACTTTCAAGAAGCCGATAGGTGTAAATTCAGCCACAATACAAATTTTAATTGGTAAAAATTGTGCATCCATTTACAAGTAATTGACCTTTTGTTTAGATTGTCGTCTTTATTTATTCAAAATTTCATTTATTATATAATAATAATTGATAATTCCAATATATCACGTCTACGTGAATTTTTTCTATTTTTTCATCATTTATTTGTTTCCTTCCCCATTGCCACTTTTTCAACTTCAACGTTTAAACTTCAATCATACTTAAATGTCTATAATAATAATAATTCGTTACATATAATCAAGTATGTATTTAGGTAATCGCAGTCGTTAAAACTAACCTCTAAACTTGTATAAGTTCCAGAGTGATTTTCAGTAATTTTATCAATGTACAACTTTCCTAGATACAAATATTGAGGAATGCTTAAGTAAATAGTAAATAGCATAGGGTGTATGTCATATAGTCTATATATAATGTTTCGTGTTTAAACGCATCTTAAATGTATCTGTTCACAATTAACAAACAAAATTTAATCATCACACTAACACTGTACAAAAGTCAACATTGTTGGTGATATTATCTAATAAATTTTATCATCTGACTTAAATTGCTCATGTACACAAACTCAAGCTGTTTTCTCTCTTA
>JAANSP010001814.1:0-14252 GCA_036850745.1 Homidia socia | reverse complement strand
ATAATGATAATGAAAAACTTTTCCAATCCCATCTCGTACAAAAGTGAAAGTTGGTATGTACCTCCTCTATAATAGCACGCTGCTTTCTATGTAAAGATGCCAAAAGTTTACATTTGTATGAGGGTCTACATTCCGCCAGAGTTTTTGAGATCACTAAATATCTTGTCAGTGAGGTAGGGCGAGGTTTTATACATGTTTCGGATGTGAAAACTCCAAAGGGCGTTCGAAAAAGTATCGCATTGTTCTCGAACATGTCTGAGCTCCAATCATTTTGAGAGCCAATAAGACGCTGCAGCCCCTCGAAATAAACTCCCCATGTGAGCACAGGTTCACAGTTGTCCCCATCCCCTGCTTTAGACCAGATGCGAACGGTGCATCCTTTTGCAGAAAATTTAATACCAGAGTAGTAAGCATGCTCAGGCTCAATTTCCTTCCACTGCTGAACTCGTTGTCCAGCTTTCTTTGTCACTCTTTCGCTGGTGAAAAACGGAGCGGATAATGGGGTGACATGCAACGTGAAGAAAAGCTCAGCGTTTTCAGATGCACTCAAGTTAACACCAATTAGCTGGACAAGATTCCGCAAACGTACCTGCAACAATATTTATTTATATTTTAAGCAAATTGTACTGCAACAGGTGACTCTGTGTTAAATTGTAAAATTCAAGTAAAAAATATACAAAAGTTTTGAATACCTGTTGAGATTTTAGTGGCAACCAGTCATCGTGTCGAGGATCAGATCGCTGATAGAGTAAGAAGGACATGGCATAACGCAGTATCTCCCGAAGTATTCAACGATGAACGTTTCTAAAGCCAAGAAGGGCGAAAATTGCTTGATTTGGCACCATTGACCTATTCAAGCAAGTGGATGATGTTAATGCTCATAAACTGCTATTTCACTTGGATTTTCTCAGTGCCGCCCCTTTCACCCTTTGAGCACTACATTGCATTTCAATGTTGAATGAAACACTCTAATATAATAAACACCGAAATTGTTACAATGAATTTTTTCTTGCTTTCTCTGCTTTCTCCCAAACCAAACAACTTGTTTGCTTTTACCCAATGTGGTTGTCACTATATACAAAAGTTTTGAATTGAAAATATAATAGCTTTGTCTTTGCATTTAGTGGCGAGACCATTCCTCCACCCGTTAAAAAGACAATGTTTAAAATTCAAGTGTTTTATGAACAATTTAATTAAATTTTATGCATTGGTATGAAAGGAATTATTTTTTCGCTTATTAAATAGGGTCAGCAGACCGCGTTTCACCTCTTCTTATTACTGCCGTAATTATTATTGGTGTCGTCTTCGATAACGAAGAAGAGCACAGTGCTGTCGCTGCAACACATGTATTTGCAGATATTTCTGGAGAAGAGATTATAATCTCTTCTTGTTTGCTTTTCGTAGATTTAGATTCATTGGAAGATAACAGAGTAAACATTAAGTACATATCTCCTCACTCTTATTCCAATCAATCAATCGCCAATTTAGTAGTTTTAACAGGAGGAGGAGAAACTACTTAAAGATTACACAAGAGAAGATTATATCAGGTACAAGTTTCTCTTGGTATTCGCTTACAGCAGCGTCGTAATAAATCAACCCAATTTTTTCCTCTTTATTCTTGTTATTATTATTTTTATATTTATTGATAGGTGCATAAAAATTAAATAGTTTTCATACAAAATTATATACTGCCTCCTCAGGCCCCAGCTGACATACAGCATTTCATCAGGTAGGGTGAACATTTAAAATCTGGTGCACAACCAAAGGATTGGCGTAGCGCAGACGTAAGGTGCATGCAAAGTTAAAATAAAAACATTTTTTTTCTCAACAAGATTGTAATAAAAGTAGCAAGACCAACTCTCGCTTCTGAGCAGAATAGGTAGGGAGGATGATGATGATGATGACAGTAGAGTAGTATTCTTTCTTTTCTCTCATGTCTTCAATTTCGCATGACGTGGCATCTATACCTTTTCAGCACGACGTAGTAAAAGCAGCAGCAATACGTTTCTGTTAAAAGTTTATCTGGTCAATTTCATAGGCATTCATATGGGCAGCAGCAACATTGGTAAATGCAATGGTAGGTAAAAGTTAGTTACTTACAAGATTACATATATATTTCATAAGAGAATGGCAAAATACAATACTGTATCGCTATAAGTTTTTATTATATAGCGTATGCATGTATATACTGGATGACTACTGATGACATGATATCCTTGCTACAAAAAAAATAATGCAGACCAGACGATACAAAAACGTACAAGAATTACCTACTAAACCCCAAAAATCCACATAGTCACAGACAGAGAGCAGCAGCCCCTCTCTCTCCAATTCCATCTCTATATCGCCTTCTACTTGTTTCATTCTCTTTTTTTCGGCATATTTCTATCAAAAACGAGTTGATGCTTCTCTCAATGTAATAATGCTCAAAAAAACTCAACAAGGTAGTAGTAGTATTATCAGCAGCCGTAGTATGCTTTTATTTTTTTATGCATAGACATAGGTAAATGATAAGTGCGTATCATACGTATGCCTTGAAATGATTATTAAAAAACAATTGTTCACACAGAAATGGCATTCTCTCATTCTCATCTCACCCCTTTGCCTCCCTGCACATTTGCAACCCTGATGATGTGGCAGTTCAAAAAATCACCCCTGTGAGGTTCGCTAACTTGCTTATTAGATGCCCCCTCCAATCTACCTATTTATATTGCATTACTAAGCTATGTGTACGTGTAATACAACGTAAAATAAAATTGTTAAGTTGTTACCTCACTCACTACTCAACTCACTACTACTACTAGTAACCTCGCTTAAAATTTCTCTCAGAAAATCCCTTTCGCAATCCCTTTTGTGCATTCTTCACAACAGAATAGACATTAGCATTTTGCCTCTTTATAAAAGAGACTTTTTGAAGAGAGGACGGCTTTACTTTTTTTCTCTTCTTCTTCTGCTACATCATCATCGTATCGTCAAAATTCCCTTCTACTTTACTTTACTTACGAAGACTTGTCACCGTCACCACCACTACTATTACCAAACTACACTACTACAATCTACATCTTCTCTCCATCCACCACCACTACCACTACTACTACTACAGCTACTACTACACCATATAAAGGGATATAATCATCATCAATCAGCAGCAGCAGCAGCAACAGCTAATAACAATACTACTACTACTACGAAGGAAAAATAATACAATCACACAACATATAACTGCAACTTTTTTGCCAATTTTTATAATTTTTTATTACTACCACACACATTAATTTAGTTAGGGCTAGCTGCTGATTGAAGGGAACTTTAAACTAAAAAAAATTGTAATAACTCGGGAAACGCATCTTATCCTCTCTAGTTTTTTTTAAGTAGTACTTTTTTGGGACGACAACAAGACGGAGAAAGCAAGTGTATAAAGATAAAGACGAGGAAAAAAGTGTGAAAAGTAAATTAGTTTATAAAATAAAAGGTCTCTAGTTTAAAAAAATACCAACAACAGTTTGTATACAACCACCCACCCCACAAACACACATTACACACTCGACGACACGACACACACATACGCACGCATTATTTGTACGCGATATAAATTTTATTTTTTAGAAGAGATAGAGAGGATTATATAGATAATTTTTTTCTTTCTTTTTTTGTGGTGACATTTCACTTGAAAAATAGGAAAGTCTGCTGCGCTAATAAGGTTAAGGTAGGAAGAGTAAAAGTAATTTTAAAACAGTTAAAAAGTAAGTACAAGTCAAGATGGGAAACGTATTCGCAAGTCTTTTCAAAGGCCTGTTTGGCAAGAAGGAAATGCGTATTTTGATGGTTGGATTGGATGCTGCTGGAAAGACCACAATTCTCTACAAACTTAAATTGGGAGAAATTGTTACTACTATTCCTACTATTGGTGAGTTTAATGGAGTATTTTGTAATTATAATTAAAAGTTGCTTTATTGTTGGGAACATGTTGATGCTTTTGATATTGGAGGGGGTTGTTGGTGAGTTAATAAATGGGGGTTGGTTTGTGTGGAAATAATGCTGGATTTTTGGTGACACATGTGGTCAGCTGATGAAGCTACATATTAAAACGTATGGAGGAGGGGTAGTCTGCAGAGTCAGTTTCTTTCTGGTTAATTAGTAATGATTTAGTGTCCTTTAGACTGGTTTGGTAATTTTACAACATTTTGTTCTTTCTTCATTCTATTCTTTTAGGATTCAACGTGGAAACGGTCGAATACAAGAACATTAGCTTCACTGTTTGGGATGTCGGTGGCCAGGATAAGATCAGACCATTGTGGAGACACTACTTCCAAAACACACAGGTAAATAAATGTACTACTGACTGCGTGTTTTCGTTTTGAACATTGTGCTGAAAAGTTTGCTTGAAATGTAATAATGATGATCAAACTTATCACCATCTTTCGACTGTAAAAATGATGCTGATAACCCATGTACCTGATTTCTTTCATAGTAAAAAAAACAGTGTTTAAGAACATGTGACAATGACGTGTTTTGTCATGACTCATGACTCTTATTATTGTTTGGCCTCCATCTAATTAAACGCATCGTTAATTTTTTTAAATGTTATAGGGGCTGATATTCGTAGTGGATTCAAACGACAGAGAGCGTATTGGCGAAGCACGAGAGGAACTTATGAGAATGTTAGCTGAAGATGAACTTCGTGATGCAGTGCTTCTTATATTCGCTAACAAACAAGTATGTTCATTTTGTTTGAATTGAATGTTGTCACCTTGTAGTAAGATGTAAAACATGATCATGATGATACTTTACAAAGCCTGTGTTTTACGATTGTTTTAGGACCTGCCAAATGCCATGAACGCGGCTGAAATTACAGACAAGCTCGGATTACATTCTTTAAGAAATAGGAACTGGTACATCCAAGCCACGTGTGCCACCTCAGGTGACGGACTTTATGAGGGATTGGATTGGCTTTCCAACCAGCTCAAAAATGCGAACCGTTAACCAAACAGACTCTAAGTTTTTTCAGGGCGTTGATTTCATGTTTCCATTCTATATATATGTATGTAATAATATTGAATATATAAATAATTCTTCACACAGCAGTTTTACTTGATATATGATCTAATTATATAATTATTGTAATAACGGGATTGTAAAAGCTGCATTTTCCTGGAAAAGAAGGCTTATCATTTATTATGCGTAGGTGTATTCCATCTGACTGTAAAATAAGAATAATTCAATTTACAAATAAATTGTGTGCAAATGGTATTTATTTAATTTATAACAAAATTCGTGTCCTTGTTTTTTGTACATTTTGTGATGACGCTTCTCGGATAAATATCGCCGCAATCATCTTTACGTACGATTACATCCATTGCCTTTAATTGCGATATTTCTTAATCAATATAATCGTCTAGAATTGAATTTATTATAGGTTTTGTCATTATGCATGCATAGCAGCATCATAATATATAACGTTTATGTATGTGATGTTCATTTTATGATGATGACGTTTAACACGCCACAAGAACCAATAAAAAGTTGAACTTTGAATATCCCTTATAATAAGATGTACCATATTAAAGCATTTTTTCATGAATTTTTCAAAACTGGATTCGTTCAATGATTAAAACTTCAACTAGACAGGTGTGTTTTTTATATTATATATCTCAAATAGTGTATGCAAGTTTATTCAAACAACATTACAATTACACGATACGCGTTATTTTTTACACAGCATATACCGGGTAGAGTTTAAATTATGCGCAGATTTTGTTGGACGCCCATTTGCCAACACCGACTTGTTTAAATCCAAACTCTGCCAATCTATTTAATTACCTAACATTATGACTTATGATATTTTCTTGATACTCTAGATATATATATTTATATTATAATAATATACTTTATTTTATTAAGAGTCGTAATAGTATTGAGACCTAAAACAATAGGCACTTGTAAAAACGAATAATTATAATATATATCTTTATTATATTAATCTGAACCTGTCGTCGTCATATTCAAGGAATACATAATACTCCATAAGCCCTCTGATTTTTCTGCAAGAAAATAAACAACAAATCATCAACATCTTATGATGCATTATAAATGGCGCAAAAAATGATAAAGGAAAAGCATGAATAGGTGATACATGCATATTCTGGTCTGATTATTAATAGTGCACTTACCTTTTTTGATCGACTTCCTCTTAATATATTCTTCTACTTGTTTCCAGACGATGGGGAACATTTTGGGATTAGGGAGGTCTAACAATGGTAACAACTTTTTCACTCTTTCGTCCTCCCAACTTCCAGCATCTGGATTCCATGTAAGTCTACAAATTGCTTCAGTTAGTGCGCGTGCTGTTACTTCTTCTCTTACATCCCATGAGTGTTCCTACAATTCGAGAAATAGCATTAATGTAAAAACTGAGAAATCAAGAATCGTTTGGCTTACTATACTTGAATCCACACATGTGAAAAACGTACTTGGAATATCTGTCCTATTTCGTCTGATGAGTCAGAGTTAACTTTGGGGCTTAGCACCTTTACCATTTGTTCAGCTAACGAATCTGGCGTTCTTTCTTGAAGCCAGGGTATTTCCTAAGATTATCAGGGTAAGAAGATTTTTTTAGACAAAAATTACTTAATGTTTAGGCGGCATTATATCAACTAAAAATACTGTTAAAATATAATTTATATTATTAAAATCAACTTACATCTATAGGTATCACATTTTTTCTTTCAGTTTTCTTAAATGACGTCTGAACGTTTTCTTCATTGTTTCTTAACTTGAGCAGATTCAGAGAATTTACAGCTAACTCTCTCCACGCTGCACCTTCATCGTATTCATTATGGATCAATTTGTCACCAATTTGTACCAACCAATCCAAATTATTTTCTTCAGAGAAAATTTCCACTAAAAACTGAGCTAGATACGTTGTCGCCTGAAAAAGTAAATGGAAAATTGTTGAATGTTCATGAAACACATTTTCAGCAGATACAACAACTGTACTGAAGTTTTGAGTAAGTATTATATAAGTATTGAATTAAAACCTACCATTGGCGAATCTATCAAAATGTCTGGTAATTCATCCATGACGCCCTGCGCCATTAATTTAATTACCTATACAGAAAGAGAGAAACTCAATTACTCCTGCGCACATTTCACATAATAATCAATAGACTAGGTAATATGCATATTGTTAACACAAAAAATAGTGCACTCACTGTATCCTTTGCTATTTCTCTATTTTTAATTAATAATCGTACAAGACTTCCTGCACATTTTTGTTCTACTTCTTTGGACATTTCAGCTACTTGTCTTGATATTTCATCAATAAAGTCATCTATTTTTTGACCTAAAAAACAAGAAAATTACATGTTGTAGCAATAATAAAGCTCAATAGAATATTAGTATTTTGCATTTTAAACGAATGGTTTTTAAAGTTAAAAACTTTGTCTTACCTGGAAAACGATTTTTAATCCAGTGCAATGTATCATCAAACTTTTTACTACCTAAGTATTCCTGGAAGATATTTTTTACACTTTCATTAGTGTCTGCAGTGCATTCGGGGTTGTCTTTCGGTGACACGGGTCTTGAATTTTCCGCTGATGAGCTCATGGAAGGAGGAGGGGACGTTGCTGAGTGTAGGGAGGGGGGTCCACCATGAGGTGCAAACATACTCGGCATACTATGATCACGATCACGATATCCGCCAGAATCTTGCGAGGAGTTGGACATACCTTTGTTGGAAGGTCTATTATCGTCCATAGATAGATTCTGGAACCTATTTTGCAACCTTGGAGGTAGATTAGGTGGCATATTCGGCGACGGTTTCATCTGGCCCGATGAGCCCGAAGGACCAGACTGATTTCTCTGCCAACCAAACCCAGTGCCGCTAGGTGGTCCAAATACAGGTAACCCAGTGCCAGGCGGCTCCGGTTTTTTGACACCGGTTTGGAATCTACTGGCTTTTGGCATGGAGGTCCATTCACTCTTTTTTTGCTGAAGGCTGCCAGGGAGCCTAGAATTATTAGACCTGTGATCTCTTTCGCCGCCACCTCCACCACCGCCACCATAAGTATTATTTTGAACTGGAGGAAGACTATTGATCTGTCTTTTCTCTTCTTGCTCCTGACGAATTGCATCATTTCTAACTTCCTGTATTGTCTTTGGGTCTCCACCACCGCCACCATAAGTATTATTTTGAACTGGAGGAAGACTATTGATCTGTCTTTTCTCTTCTTGCTCCTGACGAATTGCATCATTTCTAACTTCTTGTATTGTCTTTGGGGCATTGGTATCTCTTCGGGGCTTCCAATCGTTTTGTCGAAGTTCCACTACATCCAAAATTGCGAATCGTATTCTCGAAGAAAATTTTTTGTTTTCAGAGAGTTCTTTAAGCTGTGAGAATATTTTGCCCATCCATTTCTGCTCAGGGACAAATTTTGGGGGCTCTCCTCGCTTTGCTGCATCTTCAAGCGCCTTTAATTGGAGGTCCAACTTTTGACCAACAGTTGTCAATAATTTGCATAGACACTCTAGTTTCTCCTCGTCTGGAGCATAGAGGAGTAACTGAACACACTCGACCATGATTTTGGGTGTTAGCATTTGAAGTTTGTACAGCTCTCCGATAAACCTTACGTTACCTAAGGATCTTCTTCTGTTCATAAACTTTTTTTCTTCCATTTGGAGGTCTAACTTTTGACCAACAGTTGTCAATAATTTGCATAGACACTCTAGTTTCTCCTCGTCTGGAGCATAGAGGAGCAACTGAACACACTCGACCATGATTTTGGGTGTTAGCATTTGAAGTTTGTACAGCTCTCCAATAAACCTTACGTTACCTAAGGATCTTCTTCTGTTCATAAACTTTTTTTCTTCCAAGTCCAGCTTTAGTTGCTCCCGACTCTGCTCGTCTGTGGCTTCTTCGAGTTTTTGCTCTACCTCTTTGATATCCGCTTCATCAGCACTGTCTTTTCTGAAATTCCTTTTGACACTGGTCCAGAATTTGTTTTCTAAACTTTCTGGAAGTCTCTTGTGATGTCTTACAGACGGTCCATACCATCCTTGCATAAGCTGTGGAGAAGGAAGGCTCATCGATGGCTTTTTCAAAGACGACACTAATAACTTGAGAGATACGCTCATCTTTGTCTTCTAGGGGGAGTTCCATAAACTTTGAGACCAGTTTCTCGAAATTATCTGGGGTCAGCTTGTTGAGGATACCACGGGTCTTCTTAACAATGGATTCGATTGCGACGCCTTCCTCATCATTTTGATCTGCTTGGGGTCCAGGCCTGGGTCCACGTTTCAGTGTGTCAGGCTTCCATGCATTTTCAGCCTTGTGAAGTTTAACATCTTCCCTGGCAAGGGTAAGCTGAACCTTGGGTGGAGCACGATTGGGTGGAGGTGGTGGTACAACCATTCCCCAGCTACCCATCCCTCCTATTCCCATTGCGCGAATATGCTGCATATTTTGGTGTTGCATCAAAGGTTTGTTTCCCAAACCAGGCATGCCCCTTCCCCCACGATAATCACGCCCACCAGGAGAATTTTTACCAATGGGTGTGCCATGCGATTTGATATGATTGCTGATGTTATTGTCTCGAGCTAAATCTGGAAGGCCGCGTTCGGCGACTTTGAACTCGTTGATTCCGGTTTGATTACCAATTTGAATCAAAAAGTCCCTATCGTATTTTATTTTTCCTTTTACTGAACCTGTGAGATCTTCCCGATCGTCAGCCCCAGCATCTGTCATTATGGAGTCGTCCTCAACCTCATCATCATCTTCAATTTCACCCTCCTCAAGAGGTAAATGTCCATTAGGTTGATTCTCCTCGACCACTTCTGGCTCCTCCACCTCCATTTCCTCATCCTTTTCCAGCTCTTCTTGTTTGACAGAACCGGACAGTTCACTGTCAGCACGAACCTCTGATTCTTGTACAGAATCTGAAATCTCCTCCACATCATTTTGCCTGACTGGTTCAGTCACTTCAGGCTCAATTATTATCTCTTCAGAGACAGCACCATCTTCGGATGGCTCCTTATCTTCAATGGGTTCTTCTTCAGCAGGTGGCTGAAGAGGAGGGGTAGAAAGTTGCTCTTTGGACCGGGGGGTTGCATAATGGTCCATTGGAGTGGGAGAAATTGAAACTAAACTTGCATCCTATCAAGCAACACACATATTTTCATTTTCATCTCACCACGAATCTTCAAAAATTGATAAAATCAAAAATGCCCACATCGTAAAAAAATCATCTCATCTTTACGTACCTTGGAATCGTCTGAAGAAGTGTTGGCGACAGGTGTACTTGCTGCGACTAGCTGTTTGATAGGTTCCGGGCTTGGAGACTTTTCCTTTGTTGGAGTAGAAGGTACGGGGGTTTGACGATGCTGCCACTGCCACAGGTTCCACCGGTTGAGGAGTTTCCGGACTGGGTTGGACATTATTACTGCTGCTTGTGTTATTATTATTACTAGTTGCGTTTGCACTACTGCTACCCGTGCTAGCAGTTGAGCTTGATCTCGCTGTAAAATTAAACACAAGACAAAAGGGGTAAAATGAGAACCTCAGATCTAACTAGCTTCTTATTACACAACTTTTTACAACCACCTTATAAATTTATTGATTCCCTCTACTCTCATCATTACTGCCATATCACTGCACTATAAAGAGATGCTATTAATACGCTTTGAAATTTGAAATGTATTGAATTCCAAAGGCAGTCTTCATAATAATAAAACGAAATTTTAGCTAACTTTATAAAGTATTATGATTACCTCTGCTACGTTTTTCATCATTACTGCCATTTCACTGCACTATAAAGAGATGCTATCAATACGCTTTGAAATTTGAAATGTATTGAACTCCAACCAAAGGCAGTCTTCATAATAATATAACGAAATTTTAGCTAATTTTATCAAGTATTATTATTACCTCTGCTACGTTTTCTACTCCCTCTATTTGCAAACCGCTTTTTGGAGCGACCCATGATTAAAAATGCTAGTGTAAGTACCGAAATCACTTTTCCAAAATTCTGCAAAACACGGCTATTGTGCAGTGGTATAAACAAGTAAACCTTTTCAAATTACTGCTAATTTTATTAAAATTGCACTAAATACTTTTTCACGCCCTTGGCTCAATTATCAGGAGGATCGCCAGAGCAAAATAGCAATCTCATTTTTAGTTTAAAAAACTAGTATTATGCACACGCTTTTGGAATACGAGAGACACTGCCTGATGCTACGTTTTTTTAAATAAAAACTACGACCGAATACATACATACATGCATGCACGGATATTATTTCACTTCACGCAAACGACGACTACTGCTGCTGCCGTTATATGAAGAAAGTATTAAGGGCGCAGAAATTGAGAATAAGAAACAATATTATGGAGATGCTTCGGAACAACTCTAACAGTACTATTAGTCAGTCAAATGATAGTAGCGATCTGCTGCCGTTATATGAAGAAAGTATTAAGGGCGCAGAAATTGAGAATAAGAAACAATATTATGGAGATGCTTCAGAACAACTCTAGCAGTACTACTAGTCAGTCAAATGATAGTAGCGATGATGATGATGTGGAGATTGGATGCATTTGAAAAAAAATGTTTTTCCCTTTCGCTGCATGCAATGCAGACACTCCTTCCTCTTTCCTCTTTACAGCGCATGCATACTGTTTTCAGATATTTTCTCTTCTGTTCGAAAAGAGAAAATGTAGCAGCGCATTTTACTTGATATAACGGCAGTAATGTTGTTGATAATAATGACGAAGAGGCAAGTACAGAACGTACAACAACAATGACAAGGAAGGAAAGGAATCTCATTTTTACTGCCTAAATAAAAGTAGGAGGAAGACAACGATACCACCACCGCACCGAGGAGGATGATCATGATCATCGCATTCTCATCATCATCATCATCATGCGATAGGGAATGGGGCTACGAGGATTTATAAGGCAAATCCTTTCGCTTTCCAAACAAGATTCAAAAATATTTTCGGAACATGCACATCAACTTGAATCCTTGTAGTTGTAGTCGTCTGGTAAAGAACAGCATTTGGCCTTTTTCGAAATTCATGCGAAACAACACATTATTATTCGGAAGTAGGTATGTAGTCTAGTCTGCTAATGAGGATTGAGGATGGATGCACCGAGAAACAAATATGTTTAGTAGTAGTAAGCCAAGTGCAGCAGTATTATTGTGTGTTCTGTGTTCACATAATATAGAGAATGCAGGCATGATGGCACTTGTCTCTTTTGTAACTTGTATTATTTTAAACCTATCTATATGTGAAAAGTTAAGATTTTCGAAGAGATGGTTATTATTTGACTACTACTGTTGAACAGTGAGTCATTTTTTACTACGCTTTGCGCTGCTACTACTACTACTGTTTTTCTTTATCAAAACCGTAAGTGGACGTGCGTAGCGTATGCTCAGGGCAAATAACTACAACATGGAAGCAAAGCAGCAGAACCCTAGCCATCCAAATACCAATTCAAACCCCTTTCCCTTTCTCAATAGACGGAAGCGAAAGCAAAGACGGAAACTGCATTCATCATCGTCATCTCTCTTTCTGCTGATATGATAGCATTTGTGGTCTAGTCTAGGGTTTCGTCTTTACGCTTCTCATTGTACAATAACACATCCATGTACGATTGCACGATAAGAAAAACATGGTGCGATAATAACGATTACCGAATATTTAAAAGTCAAAAGTATAGGTCATCATCAGCTTTACTACGCTTTATTCTTGACTTTGACTTTATCTTCAACTTGTTATCATGAATTCACCACAAGTGCTTGCTTCTCGAACATTGGACTGTGGAGGGAGCTTTAAAAGCTTACGGCATGCTTTTTTTACGTCATTTAGGCTTCACGAGTAACGTCAAATGGATAGAAAAGTCACATTACCCCGTTTTCTACAATCTGCACGCAGGACCTTAACTGCCCTGTCACATTAATTCCTTTTGGACGCACCAAGGTATATGAGTAGTAGCAGAGCCTCTAATTCCTATCATATCGAGGAAAATTAGATTTAACTACCTACGCAAGTCGGCAGACAATTTGTACATAACATATTTGCAGAGTATATACATGCATAGCGTCGAACACAAGAAATGTTGAAATGTCTATAGCTTTGTGCTGATGTCCTACATAATAGTACCTATAAAACAAATTATTACCTACCTAATTACAGTAAATAGGTAGAGCTGAGAAAAAGGTAAAGCACGACCACGATGCAGTTCTAGAATACAGCAGCACCGGCAAGTATGTACACGATGAATTGATGAGATAGAACTTTTAACATGTTGTTGTACGCACATAGCGCATACTTAAATAAGTGTGCATAATAATAATAATGATGTCCAACTGAAAAAAATATTTAAATGCTTCGTGGCAGCACTGGAAACATGATGTTATGACTAATGTTATGCATAAAGCCCAACACCCAAGCAAGCATATGAAAACGGTCGCCTGAAATCTGGAGGAAGGTTTCAATGGTTTCATCAAACTTGAGTGTCTGCAGAAGAATAAGACTAGACTAGATGCATGCAAAGAAAATGCTCCTCATCCTCATCATCATCAATCATGACTACCTACTTGATACTACTGTTATATGTACATGGTCACACTTACTACTGGAAAAGAACATGCAACTAACTAACTTGCTGAAGCAAATTTAATGATGGAGTTGATTGTGAAATCTGGAGGAAGGTTTAAGGTTTCAACTTTCAATGGTTTCATCAAACTTGAGTGTCTGCAGAAGAATAAGACTAGACTAGATGCAAAGTAAATGCTCCTCATCATCATCAATCATGACTACCTACTTAATACTACTGTTATATGTACATGGTCACACTTACACTGGAAAAGAACATGCAACAAACCAACTTGCTGAAGTAAATTTAATGATGGAGTTGATTGAACAACTAAAGGATAACCAACCATACAATGTAAATACAAAGTAAAGTTACTTAATAAAATAATTGCAGATTTTGTTTAAGTAAAATGAAACGAAATGGCAAGCAGGGATGTAAAATAGGATTTTCGTGATAATTTAATTCAAATGAGATATTTACTATTTAACTAAGTTTACAATTTGCATGATATGTATATGAGCAAAGGAATAAATATTAAATATCATTAAAATCTTTACTCATGTGATTATTGGCAATATGGAAAGAATAATGAGCATTTTCAATGTATTTTTTTGTTTCTTATCCATTATCCATCCATATGCTTACCTAACAACTTTCCAGCTG
>JAANSP010001813.1:0-14254 GCA_036850745.1 Homidia socia | reverse complement strand
AATTAAATTTTAACTTATTTTTAATAGGTGGTTATTATTTTTCAGTAGGTTCAGTATAACTATATATTAAGCAGTAAATCATGGGGGGATTAAGTGGGGGAATAGTTTCATCGAAATATTTTTTCATTGTTGGATTCCTTTTGTTGTTCCATTCATCTAACTTGAATGGAGGAGTAAATGCAGAAGAAACTTGTAGTTGGACAGCAGCTGGGGAAAAGGTGTGCAGTGACAACACAGAAAGTAAAAGCAAAATTATAAAATAAAATTTTGTGTCTGTCAAAAATAATCATGATTATGATGTTTAAAATGTCCCTTTACTGTTGATTAGATTCTCATAATGTGTGGACGGATCCTTTGGATGCAGATGAGATTGAAGATGTACTTATGGAATGTGTATTCTAATCATCTATTTTAGACAACCCTTTAAACTTATATGACCTAGACTAAAAATTTTATTTAGGTGACCGATACCGGATCGGAAAATATTAACCCTCTTAAATCCAACCAGCTAAATGAAATAGAGATGGAACTGTTTGTTCTCTTTGCTAGTCAACTTGAAGATTGGAATCCTGAAGATGGCCTAGAAAAATATAAACCTGAGATTATTGTTATAGCCATCTTGAATGCTTTCAATGCATTTGACCACAACGACGATGGATTTCTAGAATACGTACGTAAAATGTGCATGAAATGTTTTGAAAAAATTAACCAAAATAACCAAATACGTTCTAAATGTCAGTTGGTAAAAAACATGAAAAAATTACAGGATGAAATTCGAAACAGCATTGTTGAAAAGAGAAGAGTCTGAAAATCTAGAAAGGATAAAGGAAAGATTAAGCGAGTTTCCTGAAAATAAGCTTTCTATCTTTGAGTGTCTTAAAATGTTTCATAAATTCAATGGCGGAAAAGACACGGTTCCATTGCTAACTCCATATGAAAAATTAAAATATTTGATGCCTGCGGCTGCCAAGAAAATTATACAAGGGTCTGTACAAATGTTTCTTGATTCAGACAAAGATTACGACGGTAAACTGAATAAGGTAACTATTGAATTTGACACGGTAATAATAGTATTCATTCCGTGAAGCGCAGTTTATTCCTATTTTACTTTTTTTGAACGTTGTGTTTAACTCCAGGACGAGTTTACCTTTGGTATGGAACATGCTCAGGAAAAGCGAAAGGAAATGGGTGGCCCAAATGTGGAAGTTACTTCTGAACAAATTGATGCGCTATTTTCTATAGTTGATAAGGACAATGATGAGCACTTGACTTATCTTGAGTTCCAGGGAACAATACCAGAAAAGCCCAAGTCGTTTGAAGATACCATGGATGATGTTTTTGTGAGTGCTGACACAGATTCAGATGGGGGACTTTCAGAGGTATAAAATAAATTGTAATAAGTTTTTAAAATTCGAAATTACTTTTCTTCATTATTTTTAAAAATTATTACTGATTTACCCAAAAGGCTGAGTTCACCTCTCACACAAAGAAACGGAGCAAAGAAGCAAATGCAAAGATTCCAACAGACACTGAGATTTCTGATGCATTTGGGTAAACTGGACTCCAACAATGATGGCAAATTGAGTAAGGAAGAAATGATGAATATGCTCGAAGATGCAAAACGAGCACAAGAGCAGAAAATCATGGAAGCATTTATTAGTTTCGACAAAGATGCAGACGGTTCATTATCTTTGGTAAAATTTGCAATGAATTTAATAAGATTTTTTTTCAAAGTTAAGTTGTACATTGTTTATAATATTATAATATGTGATATAGGAGGAACTAAAGGAAATTGTAAAGGGAGTTGAGCAAGCCTCTGGTCAAAAAGTGGATGCAGAAGTATTTATGAAAATGCTCGATCAAAATTTGGATAAGAAAGTTAGTTTGGAAGAAATGACAGTTATACTAACCAAATTAATAAAATAAAATATTGCTTGTTTACTGGAGTAAATAATGATTTGGCATTTTTATTGCATATACGCATGTTTAACTTGACAATACTACAAATTGTATTATAAGAAATCGTTTACAAAATTATTATACTTTTGCGATTTCCTGAATTCCCCCAATGCTAGTGGATTCATGTAGCTGCTTCCATCAGGTAAAAATTTCAAGCTCCATTTTTAAAGACCCCTCATTATTTTACTTTGCGAAATTTGTCATACTTTTTATTAACTACATATTTACATTTTAACACAAAAAATTAATAAGATAAATTGATGGTGAAACGGAGTGGATGGATGACATTTTGAAACAAAAACTATTTATTGCTCGAGCTTTCGGTTATCTACTGTAACCTTCGTCAGGAGACAAACTGATTAAAATACAAGAAATTAAGAGTACAATTTTTGAAATAGTTATAAAGAAAATAATGAATATGTAATAATGGATATATGCTGTTGGTGTTTTGATATCTGACGTACAAAAAAATTAAATTAAAAATAAAAATTTTCAACAATCCATTCTAAACAGTTTTGTTTGACGTTGCAGGTTGCAATCACTTCAACTTGATTTTGTAAATACAATAAAAATACAATATTCTTACGCTTTAAAAGGGATCATTTTAATTCCGCGCAGGCGCTTCAATCAATCCGTGGAATTGGCAGCGGTGAGTTGGAATGCTTGGAGTTTGGAACAAGAGAAATGTTTCCAAGAATAGTGTTTCCGTTTCTACACTCCTTGTGAAGCCCGTTGGAAATTCCAGTTTCCGTGATCGAAACTTGCTCCTCCTGACTTTGTGGCTTGTTGATTAGGAACAAGTGATTGTTTGCGGGAAGGCTCAATGCAGCCCGAATCAAATTTTCAACACAAGATCGCTGCCTGAACAATGAATTTGTCATGGTGTGCAGAGGAGCCTTCAACCAATAGCCCAACAACTGGCCCATTTCATAGTGAACTTTCTCTCCATTTACCGTAACGTTCATCCTTTGAAATAGCTCAAGGAAGATAACAAGATCCAGCATGATGGGGGCGGCAAGGAGAGAGTCTTCGCATGTGTTGTGTATTACAAGCGTGTTTAAACCGCCCATGCCAATGGCTGATGTGTACTCGTCCATTGCTCGTTTGCTGTCCCCCACGTACGGAATGTATTTAATGACTACCAAATGATCCGGTTTATCTGCCCCCATACCCTTGGAAAAGAGCTCAGTGTTGGAGGCAACCATATCATCGACTACACCCTTCTTTGAAATCTCCTTGGAACGAAAAGTTTCAGGAGCAGAGAGATTTCGTCCATCATTATTACCCAAATGATTGTAACTGACTATGCTTTCGGGTTTAAGACCAGCACCGACAAGATAGTCCATCAAAACTGATTTAAGTTTCGTCTGTCCTGTTTTAAGGTCATCCCCAGCAATCATAATCTTGTGTTTGTCTGCAAGCTGCAGGATGCCAGGTACAAGTGTATTTTGAGGAGACCCATTTATATAGGCACACTATAAATAAAAACAATTTGCATGTACATATATTAAAAACTGTAGCTCACACAACGTCCATTGTATCAAAATTATAACATGTTCAAAGATTTAGTTTTAGCGTACGCCTTCAAGAATGGCAGCCGCAGCATAAAGAGTTGAAGGTGAAATTTCATGAGCGCTAGCCTTGATTGCCTTCTCCAGATTGGACCATGTATCATTTAGCCCCTCAACAATCTCGGCAAATCTCTCTGTATTGCCAACCCACAAAATGATGACCTTGTCAAGGTTCTTTTTAGCTTTAAAATCTCGAATATCTTCTCGAAGTTTTTCCAGTTGTTCCCATTTTGAGCCTGTCAGCACATTGTCAGCTCGTTCAGCCTGATTGGCGGCAACAAAGTCCTGGAAGAAGACAGCCTTGCGAGGTTTGATAGGTTCCATGTATTTACGGAGCTTTTCTTGTAGATCATACTCAAACACAGCAGCACGTTTCATGCCGTCATACATATTAAGGCTGGAAATATCCCAACCATCAATTTCAAGTGCTGTTGGATCCAATAAGGGAAGCTACAAGAAAAATAGGTAAATATACATACAGCAAGTTCGTATTAATAATGCACGTATATGCACGAGTAGTACCCAATCCGTAGTTATAAGCATCACGTCAACTCACCATTTCCCGAACGGGTGCGAACACTTCTTCGCCAGCCTCATTGAGTCCTACCGGAAAGGTTCCGATCATTGCAACCGAGCCAAGAAAGTCGGCATGATGCTCGCCCCTTTTAGAATTCCAACTAATGTTGTGCTTGTTAGCCAAGCACATTCCAGTAAAAGTGGTTCCGTTGTTACCTCCCAGTCCAACCATCATCAATCCTGTTCGGGGAACTTTGGCCGCGGTAGTAACATCCATTTCCACATTGTAGGGATTGATCTTACGAAAAGGGAAAATAAGGTTATGACAAGGTTAGACTTGCGCCGTTGCAAATGCATTACGAAACATGAAAATCCTGTCCTCATAATGTTCTCTGCTAATTCGGATTTAGTTTTTTTTTGCAATGACGTGCTTAATAGGCTTACATCATATGATAAAACATTTATATGTTTACATTCACTCTCATGATGAGAATAATGTATTTTTGCACATGAAAATGCTATTGTTCTCAAACTATCATTATTATTATCATGAAAATGCTATTGTTCTCAATCTATCATTATTATTATCATGAAAATACTTTTTAGCAATTGCCCCTGTCCATTTCAGCAAATATGTAATGCCTAAAAGGAACTATGGTTTAATGATGAGTAAAAGTTAAATTGATCAAATCCTGTATCCTGTTTACGTGCAAACATGATGTCATGATATTTTCAATATAAAGAGGAATAACATACTTGCGGTTAAAACAACAACTTAATGTTTGTAATTCATTGTAAAAGCTACAGCGTAGTTACATTCAACTTGAATAAAAGCTAAAATTGACTTTATGACATTTTAATGTTGTCAATAAACGGTAAGAATGTCGGCTGGCATTATTATACATTTCTTGGAAATGATAATGATAATCATTAAATCAGATCAGTAATCATTAAATGATTACGCATCAAATACACGTACACTAAAATCACTAAAGACTAACTATCATGAAAATTAATGTTATTTTCATTGTTATAAATTCTTTAGAAATATGCGGCAATCCGATTTTTAGCATCAGAATAAGTAAAAAGTAACCAGTACATGAATTTTTTAAATATATTTTTAAAACTTACAATGATCTGGCCTCCGGCTTGTTTTTCCACAGTGGATGATTCATAATTATACTTGGCATGAATGAAATCCTCTCCATAGTTCACCTTTGAACTGTTCACTTTCACTGGCATTTTAAGGCTTTGAACAGGGTTTTAATATCTTTCTGTATAGTTGACTGTACAATCTATTTTTTCAGCGTACAAAACTTTCCGAGAGAACTAAAAGTAAATACACAGATAGATTTTGATTAACACAATTTTTTGCGATGCTGTCTGCTGTTACAGGAGAACTGTAATGATGAGATATAAATAATGTTGGTGTATTTATACTATTGACAGCCACAATGAATGTCAACTCAAGTTCACGTGAAAGTTGTTTTGTTTTACAAGCTAATATGAAAAACACTGTTTTTATGAACCAACAAACATCGTTGTTACAGGAGAACTGTAATGATGAGATATAAATAATGTTGGGGTATTTATACTATTGACAGCCACAATGAATGTCAACTCAAGTTCACGTGAAAGTTGTTTTGTTTTACAAGCTAATATGAAAAACACTTTTTATGAACCAACAAACATCGGACTTTGTGACAGTGATTAATGCAGAAATCGATTCTATTTTGTATGTATTTGTGCAACAGGAAGGGGAGTAATATTACACATTACATAAAATTGTGATTTTTTTTGTAAATTGATTGCTATTTCAATTTTGTAACTACTAGCCAATATGGAAAATGGAAAATAAATAAATGAATGATTAAACGTTTGCTCAAAAATCGTTTGAAACTATCTTATTGAAATGGGAAAATCAGGAAATGTTTTTTAAATTAATATCTCTTGTGAGAAACGGAGAAAGGCTTGCAAAAAGTGATGTATCGGCTTTTCGACTGACACTTTTTGACTGTGCTGTGCAGTTGAAAAACGCAAGGCGAGAAGACCGTGTGTAAACAAAAATCCTATGCTATTATAACCAATGAACCTATTTATATACCAGCTTGTTTAAGGATATATATGACGTGCGTGCTTTTTCTACTTACTTGCTCGTACCACGTAGATTTACCAAGATAGTAGTCCTGGTATATAAAATGATGATACTATCAATACTATACATATAAGTACCTACCTTTTATTTTTTTAACGCAGTGACATTTTTTCCTCGTGAAATTCGTAGAGAAGCTTTTGTATGTATGATATTTTTTATTTACACCATTCTGACAGGCAGTAAACTATTAGCTGCTTATCTGACCATTGACCTCCATCACAAAATAGGTGGTTGATTACAATCTATTTTTACTTTAAATATGGTAGTTTAAACGATTTTTGAGGAATTATTTTATTCAAATTGCCAAGCTTTCGACCGCTAGTGCTGTCTTCTTCAGGGCCAACTATTTTAATTACAACAAGAGTTAAAATATATAGAATTAAAGTTAAAGTAGTTTTGTTCAAAATGACAAGCAAACTTTGAATACCTCAATGTTCTTTCACAAATAATTATGTATATCACGAGACTAAATTTTTTATAGCAGTAAAAGAGATAAAAATGTGGACAGTGGATTTATGAAAATTTTTAGTAATTCATTCGAGTTTTTAGAAATTGAAAAAAATGAAAAAAGTTTTTACTTTATTTACCTTTTTGGCTTTACGTTGGCTTCAGTGTGGCGGGCAACAGATAATCACGTATGAAGAGGATGAAAATAGGGTGTGACGGTAATACTAGTAGTAAATAGAATAATATTGTCTTTTAATTAACAAAACCATCAATATCAGGAAATAATTCACCAGAAAGAATGCAAACAATTTAATACTTAAATGTCTGTAGATTAAATAACATGCGACGTATTTACACTTACATGGTTTTATTGGTTTTTGCTACTTGTCATTTTATTGGATATGAGAGTACAAAGTACAAGGTAATAGGTAATTTATGATTTTTACTAGGTACATTTGTCAATAATAATAAAAATGAGTTTATTGTCATTAATTGAATTGCATCATTACTTTGAGGCAAATTATTCCATAGACATGATAAAAGTCATAAAGTACAATTACACTATTGTTTTACAAGATACAGATGTAGGTAGATCGCATACATTTTCATGTACAAAGGAAATTGTAGTACTGTTGTAACTTTTGTTATTGTAAAAACTTTCCATTCAATTTTTTTCACACAAGTTAAGTTGATAGTTGTACGAATAGAATACCAATTCAATAATGAATGAAAGAAGAGTAACATTACTGTAAAAAAACACCATAAGATGTAACGCATGTCCCAAAATGATATTTGAAATGCTAGCACTTAGGTAATCTGAATCACCTTTTTCTCCTCATAATCGCCATCTCCCATAGAGTAATATTCTCGAGAAATTCTGCCGGGACTGGGAGTATTGTATTCCCCCTTAACACCTCCGCCAATATTCCCACCTTGAAACCCATCTTCTGGAAGTCTCCCACCTGGTGGTCCTCTTGCCCCTGGTGGTCCTCTTTCCCCTGGAGGTCCTCTTAGCCCTGAATTATTCATTGTCCCCGGATGGCAAAAATGATTTTAATTTAAAAAAATGAAATACATAGTTGTTGATGTTTTATGCAAATACATAAAATGCATACAATGTCTATGGTTTTATGAACAATTTACTGACCTGGTAAGCCAACTTTGCCGGGTTCGCCAGGTCTTCCTAATATTCCAGGTAATCCTGGAGAGCCTCTTGGTCCGTTATCTCCTTTTGCTCCTAGAGGACCCTTTAAGTAAGCAGTTTAAAATGTAAAAAATATTATTTACATGATTCACAAGCTGTTATAACTGTAAAACTACCGGTGGTCCTCGGGGGCCTGTGA
Organism: Homidia socia; assembly: GCA_036850745.1. NCBI lineage: Eukaryota > Metazoa > Arthropoda > Collembola > Entomobryomorpha > Entomobryidae > Homidia > Homidia socia. The sequence continues at coordinate 6,263 of JAANSP010001813.1, read as the reverse complement.
AATCTTGCTTTTTAAACGTGTAAAATTCCTGGAAGGAAAATTAAAATACAAAATTTATCTTACAATAAAAGACATGGGCAATTGTATTACATTGATTTTTCTATTACCGTCTGAATCTGGTTCACTTTTCGAGTTAGCTCACTGATTTCATTGGTACATGAACATCCTCGTAGAGGCTCTGACGCTCCAATAGTACCATATGCATTATTAGACCCTTTGACATACCTTTCATCTCTACCATCGTTCCTTTTTAAAGGATTTTAAACACACATTAAAGCTTATTTATTGAAAATTTTATTGGATGAATCTGTGCAAATTTACCAGTTATTGGTCTCATCCTCCTCACTACTGTCGCCGTCGTTGTATGCATTACTTTGGACAAACACGGCCCCTAATACCACAAAAATGAAGAAATTTTCCTTTTTAAAGGATTTTAAACACACATTAAAGCTTATTTATTGAAAATTTGATTCGATGAATCTGTGCAAATTTACCAGTTATTGGTCTCATCCTCCTCACTACTGTCGCCGTCGTTGTATGCATTACTTTGGACAAACACGGCCCCCAATACCACAATAATGAAGAAATATTTATATCCGTTGAATTCAAACATTGTTGTTTTTTATGAGATTAGATTATCAAAAGGATGTCTAATGCAAACTAATAAAGTTGACAACATAGATTAGCTGTTTTATGCTTTTAAATGATTGACTCATAACTTTGATTTATAATGCTGACGAAAGAAAAATAGAAAACCTCAAGACACATCCTCACTTTATCTTATAATTAAAACAATTCGATGCGATTAATTACACATTAATTTGATTCTAAGGAGCCAAATGAATTTGGTGATATCCTGTTCTTCTTGTATGATTGACTCATACTTTGATTTGTAATGCTAACGAAATAAAAATAGAAAACCTCAAGACACATCCTCACTTTATCTTATAATTAAAATAATTCGATGCAATTAGTTACACATTAAGTTGATTCTAAGGAGCCAAATGAATTTGGTGATATCCTGTTCTTCTTGTAAAATATATACAGAAAATAACGACAAGTGGCATGATCGAAACATTGCTAACCTCATTTAGTACATGAACACCAGTAAATAAATTACATCAATATTACCAAGATGTAGGCTTTGTCCATTAATCTTACTGGAGGATGCGGTTTCAATAATTTTAGTTTTTAATAAATATGCATTGAACTTGTTAAGAAAAAGATTACAGCAAAAGTTTATTTATTTTTAAAATGTGGGCGTTTTGAAGCAATATAATTTTCAAGGTTAATGATGCAGTCATTTCCGTTATACAGTCCTTAGAAGGCAAGCCTCAAGCCTCAAAATAGCAACATTTACTTGTTATTGCGGTTTGTAATTGTAATTTTATGGTCGCGAGTTCATCCGCTAAACTAAAAATATTAAATAGAAAGATATTTTGGCATTAAATGAAAATATAAGGGAGAATAAAGTTTTATTTTCACAAATGCAATTAGCGTACCCATTTTTTCCTTGGGGTTTCTTGAAGCGTTTCCCCAGGCTCGCCTTTTAGGCCAGGTAAACCTTGGCATTCCTGGGGAACCCATCTCTCCCTTCAATCCAGGTAAACCGGGATGCCCGATAAGTCCCGATTCTCCCTTTGGACCAGGGGCACCTACCATGGATAAACCGGGATTTCCTGGTGGTCCCTAAATTCGCATAAAAACACAATTTTAAACTGTGCTATATTCATGCATTGCCTAATGTACTTCTACATAAAACTAACTAACCGAAATTCCGGGAGAACCCTTATCACCAGCCCTCCCAGGAGGTCCAATTGGCCCAGCTTTACCGTCAATGCCCTGTAAAATTCAAAAGCATATTTTATGAGTTTGTTGACAACCTAAACCATGCTTGCATTTTATTTTGTTTTTGAGCATATTAACTGGAACTCCATCTAATCCTGGTTCTCCTTTCATTCCTTTTAAGCACTCTGGTCGTTGTTCTGTTTAATCAATATGTAAATCTTGGTATAAAATACTTTTTTCATCGAATTTCAGCGTAGTTTCCGGTAGATAGAAATAATAATGTGTAATGCTTACTACTTGAATGTTCTAGTTCCGCAATTCTATTTGCAAGGCTTTTCACCACAAGCTCCACTGCCGAAAAGTTTCTCTGCTTATAATCGAGTTCCGTTACTGCATTCTCTATTTTTTCTACCAATGACTGCATGTCTGAAACGTATTTCTGTGTTGTCTCTTGTTCAACAATGCTTGCTTGTGGAACTGTGTAAATATCCACTGTCTCATTTGCCTTTGCCACTTGTTTATTCAACGATGAATAAAAGTCCTGCTTAAAACTTTGCAACTCATTCCAAAGAAAAAGGGAAATACCAACCGATGAAAGCAGACAAAATATTAGCAAAACTATTATCCAGATACAGCAAGTTGCATTTTGCTCAGTCTTCTTGGGGCTACGTGACATCTTTGTGCTTTTTAGATGGACAAGTAGTTATTGATCCACTGTAAGGTTTCACCGAAGAAATATCATCAAATGAGCTAAACATTTTAGAAAATTTCTCGGCTATATTAAAAATTAGGTGTTTTATTTTCCAACAATTTTGTGCTCTAAAGGAAAATGCAGTAATGTGCAGAGAAGATGCTTTTGAAACAAAACATAATTTTGGAAAGTCAGCCGTTCTTGTTAAAAAGAAACATCAAGTTGACTCGACATATTAGCATCAACATAATAATTCAAAGTAATCTTATTCACTCATTGCACTTGTGCAGTCATACTTCTTTCATGAGTCCTGTATCATTTATTGTGAATTTAATTATTAAAGAGAATGAAACTTGAGTCATATAACATCTACAAAGTACTATTATAACATGCAACAAGCAGGCAAACGGTTCCGGCTTGCGTTGACTTCTGTGCCATTCTGATAAATTCAGTGCGTGATAGAGGATTCTACGGACAAAATTAAGATTGATAAAGAGAATGTCTGGTGTCTCGTGTCTCTCTGTGTGTGAGTACGCTGTTGGTGCTCGTTTTTAATGCGCATTTCCGGTGACTTTGCTTGCTTTTAATTTTGATGATAAATAAAAAAAACATTTACAGTTATTCAGTAAATAAAGATTCAATACAGTACTATGCATAATGCAATCTTTGGTCAATATTAAAAGTATAGTTTGTAGTAAAACTACACATTAATATGAATTTTTATGTGTGTTTTTATGATTTTCAGACAATTTATTCATATAATATGGTTNTGTTTTTATGATTTTCAGACAATTTATTCATATAATATGGTTTCTTTATTTATAAAATATTACAAGTATTTTTTCTCAAATTTATTCCTTTACGGTTGAAAGTACAAAAAGATCATAAAGAGGATCAGTAAAACTACGAAGAAGCCCACAATCGATGCATTAGCCACGTACTTTACGCGAAAAGTATCCGCAATCTAATAAAGAAAAAAGAATTTTAAAGACTGGTTGACTAATGTAAAAGAACATGTTTTGCACTTATTTTTTCTTACAATAAATGCCGTCACGCCAATAATAATCTGCTTTTGGGTGTCGGTAACACACTCTTCAAAGGCAACAGTCATTTCCGAACCGTTAACGGGAAGCAATAGAATTCCAAGAATGCCCCCATGTTGCTCATCAATTATCTATATTTTGTGGCAGCAGTTAAAATCAGAAATGCAATGAAGGATTTTAACACACTCTTCAAAGGCAACAGTCATTTCCGAACCATTAACGGGAAGCAATAGAATTCCAAGAATGCCCCCATGTTGCTCATCAATTATCTATATTTTGAGCAGCAGGCAAAATAAGAAATGCAATGAAGGATTTATAATATTTTGATATTTTGTTTATAACATTTCGAAAAGGTGATTTGCATTAGCATACGTTATAGCGATGAATTATTTTTTTGTGGGAACCGCTAGACAAGAATATTGGTTGGAATCGAATTTTCAATCCCTCTGCGTATCCTGATGTTATTGGTACTGTACAATATGGAGCAGCAGATTTATGGAATGCAAAGTTGGCCAAAGTAGTTTTTCCCTGAATTACCACCACTGGCTTATTATCTCTGAGTGATAAGGAGGTGGTCTCCGTCTATATAAATTAACGTAAAAACAACAGCAAACAATCAGTTCATCATCAGCCATCATAAAATATATATTGGTGTCTGCATTAGAGTAGACTCTCCACACATATTTACTCATACTAGCTAACATAAAATGGAAGCTTTGCTATCTTGGTGACATCAAAAAGAGAAAATACAGCAAAGCGACAGAGAGTAAATACGTACAAGTGGTTCCGTTTCCACAGACAGACAAGGTTGCTGTACCGCATCAAACGATGCAATTCGGTTTCCCTTGAACTCAAACGTTAGGAAACTGTCTCCATCCAAATGTTCCGCTGTCAACTCTTTGTAGGCCAAATTATGACAAAAATCTGCAGGAAGAAGGAAAACGCATTTTCCAAATCAGTCAATCACAAAATACATTGTTTCTGATCGCAAAAAGTTCACCCATTCTAAAAAATATATTTAATTTGACACTTGCCTGCTCCAGTGGGTTTGAATATCACAATATTTCTTATAATGGATTTCTCCATTTTAAATCTGTTTTGTTTTGCAAAGAAACTTAACAAACCCTTCCTAGGTTAACTGTTTCACGTAAAAATGCGGATTTATAAAATAAATGTGCAAAAATCAGCTGAAAATGTTAAATTGTTTCAGACAACTTTGGTAGGATAACGTTGTGCGCAGTAATCAGGGGATACAAGATGAGGTGCTACATACATAGTACGCACAGAATCTGTATGTTTTATTATTACACATGTATAATCAAACACAACACTACAGGCGTGTTATATCCTATCTCGTCGACTGTTTTCAGTTAAACTGTTGCACTACTGACTGATGTTAAAAATGGCTGAGTTCATTCACATTGCATGCTCGCTCGGTGGCATTATTATGGGGCTGCAGTGGTCATAAATATGCTTACCTATATTGTTAGGTATTGCATTGAGATTTCTTGCACCCTTTACATTGCAGTATGCACAGTATACTCCTTTCACATAGATGCAGCATTATGTGCATCTTTTTTTACCGTTGTTGTTAATGCAAACAAGCAAACTGAACTGCGTAAAGTAACGAGAAGTAGAGATTGGGATGCCAAGCCTGACTGCCCCGTTTCATTCGGTTATATGGAAGCTGTTCACTTTGTTCATGCTGCTTTGGGAAGAGGATAACAAAAGTGTATCCGGCACCGGTAAAGTTCGGTAATTGAATTTTTGTGCAAATGTTATCCTGAGAAAACGTTTCAAAATGGCAATTTTAAAAACTCTTAGCTTGTTTGCTGTAAATATCTTTAGAATTGATGTAAGATGAAAATTCCAAAGCTCCAACAGTTTTGTAGTGATGTTTTAGACAGCTTTTGTGAACTCCTTTACCATAGTGGAAAAAAATTACGTACATACAAAGCAATCTTTTATCAATATTTAATGGCACTTTATTATCAGGCATTCGCCACGTTCTTTATACAAATTGTATCGGCATTCGGTAATTTATTCAATTAGGAATGAAAGACAGTTTATTTCACAGGTGCTGGAAGCAATATAAGATTCCGAGCTTGCCCCCATGCTGCTCATCAATTATCTTTTTACTGAATTTCGAGTTATGAATAATGGATACCTAATATTATATTGGCTTAAATTTCAAAAAAGTAATTTGCTTTTTCGCATGTTCGTTAAAACGATATTGCAGCTTGGCTGGAATTGCTGGCAACAGAGTAATCAACCGTCAAAAATACGTACAAATGATTCCGTTTCCACAGATAGGCAACGCTTTCACTCTGTATGAAATGATTCTATTCGGTTTCCCTTGAGTTTAAACGAAGCAATATCCTTTTAAATGTTCAAATGCCAATTTTTTGTACGACGATTTACAACAAATATCTACGAAAACAGGACGATTTGTCTTTTTAAATGAGTTAATGCTACAGGTATGTTATTTCAAGTGAAAGTTATAAATGATCAGAATCAAAAATTACTTAACACTTGCTTGTAACCATTGGTTTGAAAGTTACAGCGTTTCCTTTTCTCCATTTTAAATCAGCCTTGTTTTGCAAAAAACTACCTAGTTTAACTGTTTGTACGTAGGAAATGCATTTGTGTTAAATGTGTAAATACCAACTGGTAGGGTTGCTGAAAACTGAAAATGGGTAAAAATGGCGAGACGAATCCCGTAGCGCAATAATTTTCAATAA